>WWPM01021690.1:0-12905 GCA_023279145.1 Glomeris maerens
AATCTCGAGATAGCCTCAATATAAATAAATCGGTATATAGAAGCCGATGTGGTCATTATCTGAAGGCCAGAGGCTGTAATTTGGTCACAATGTAGGGCTATCAGAACACCGATTCGAAAGCGTTAAACGTAGATTTAGGGCCTTCATATAGTAAAGTCACGTGTTTGCCGAGCGCCATCCAATGAGAAATGTGGAGAATCGATTACATTGGCCGAGCAATCCACATCGTTGTCACTCTAGGGCATGAGGGGATTGCCTATAGACCTTGAGCAATGGACCTATTTATTGTTTTACATCCAAAGTGGCGCTTTCAATTTGAATGCGACGCAAAACTCGCCATCGCCATTACTCAATGTCTTCATGGGGAGGTATAAACAGTGAGAGAGGGCTGCAAAAGTGGCATTCACTATTTCGGAGGCACTAAATTTGGTAAAAAGTGCCAACCACCCATCGCACACACGATCCGATAAACAGGACGCCGAAACAAACTGCATTCAGTCAACAGCTATTGTCGCTTAATGGCATTCTTTGTGTCCGAAAATCGATTCTGAAACAGATTCCCGCGTTACGCCAGGACAATGGCCACTGAAGTTGCAAAGGTTGCATAATCGCATCATCGACAAAAACATTTTTTGCCTTAATTAAGTAAATGTCTGCGACAACGGAAAGGGAAGCTGGGGGAATTGTTGCCATTGTAACAAAATGCGGCATCGCATTGAAAACCTGTCAAATGCATAAACAAAATCAATGCATGTTAATTAACTATATTTGGAACGTTTCCGACTGCATAAGCACGATGCCAACATTGCACTGGAAATATGTATATTTAGTGCCTTTCGGCCAAAGCATTGTAAACTTTCATTCATCCTTTATCTTGTAACAGTTGAGCCGTACGAGTTCATTACAGATGAACTATTGCCTAGTCTTACTTGTTTCAGTTTGTCAATTAGGAACGATTTGGTTTCAAATTTCGCCAATTAGAGCTTCGACAGGGAATGCAGATGCATGGCCCGGGATACTATTAAATAAATAAAGACAAACATGACAATTATTCCACATTATAATTAATATTTTTTCTAAATTAATAGTTCAAATGTAATTTAGCAAAATAATCATACATTTGGAAAAAAAATGCAAAAATCAATATATCTCAACGAAATTGTACTCTGGACATGATCCCATAAGCAGTCAATTGTAGCAGTTGCATATTGTGTTCAAAATCTTTTTATCAAAATACACGTATATTCAAATAACAACGAGAAATCTGCCATAATCTGCATTTGACTTCCTTATAAAACTACATTTCTTCTAATCCTTTTACTGAATTATAAATCCTTGACCAGTAAATGCTTTCCAAATATTTGTAATAGTATACGTATATCTTATACGACGGCTTGCACATTTCATTTCATAGCCCGTCGATACTTTAAAAATTATAAGTTCGGGGAAATCTAAATATTTTCTTTTCACGCATCCTTAGTATAAGCTTCTTTATCCACAGCATGGTATGGTGGTACCCAATGGGTACCGAGGGAAATTTAAAGGAATTGTTTTCAAGGTTTCTAGACAGATGGTTTCTTCCCAATGCGCATGTTGGGACCTTCAAACGTTATTTATTACTGGAGTTTGTTTGCAACTCGGATATAGATTAATAAAATTTATTACTCAACTGGAGCATTGTCAACAAAGAAATCGGAGAGGAAAAAAATAAATTCTTCCTTACGGGTTACCGGTTAAGTTTGACTGATGGACAGCAGTAAACGAATAAGCTTACAGTTCGCAATTTTTCGTACAGAAATTTCAGATTTTCTTGCCAACTTTATAAGTTGGCCTGCATAAATACTAAAATACATGTTTCGTAGAAATAAATGAGAATCTATGAAAACGTCAGAAAATTCGTATATTCGTCGATAAAATTGGAAGAGTCATTGAGCATGCAGGTCATGAAATGACGCAACAGTACGCTCTCTCTCTGTGGACAGATTAGACGGAATTGCTGACCCGGGGGCATCACAATCTCCGGAAAACTCTGGAGGGATTCTAAAAAAAATAACAAGCCATAGCAGAGAACAAGAAAAGAATAATTTTATAAAACGAGAGAGGTCACTAGGGTGCGAGTAAAGCTGGACAATAGACGAAGACTACTACTGACCGTGAATAAAAGAATTCTAGCTGTAGCTATAGGTAAAGGAAAAACATTACTCTAATGTTTTATTGATTCATAACTTGTCGCACTTTCAGGAAAACTGCGAAGGAAGAATGAAGCATGTCTAAGGTGAGGTCGGTAAAAAACAAAAATGCAACGCCATGCCTAAAAGCAATTCCTGAAAAAGAGCGGAAAAATGACTTTGGCATCGATTTAAAACGCAAAGCTAGTGCAGCAGACTAAAATGTATATATATATATCCATACCACATAAATACGTGGAGAAAAAATTATTCTGAGGTCGAGGCAGCTGCAAAAGTCGTTGCTGGCTATCAGAAGTGTCGAGTGAAATCTCTATTGAAAAGCGCTTCTTGTTGCGAGTATGTAAGCTTTACATGAGTTTGGGTAGAATTTTTACCTTGTCCGGCGCCAGAAGGAAATTGATAAAAAAATGCAAACACGGTATTATGGTAGTAATGCAAGTCATTCTTGGTGAAAAGTTAGGAGAGTTCGTTGTAGTGATATGACGGAAACGACAAAGTTTATAATGCACACATTTTTCATCCCTAGGACATATATGTAAATATGTCATGCAATTTAATAGTTAAAATGATTCAAATTTATACAAATTGGATAAATGTACTGTAGATTTATAAAATGTTAAAAGTTTTTTTCGCTTCAAAAAAATTTATCAAAGGTGAGTTGCATTTGAAGTTCAGTGATTAGCATACTGCTTGTGAAACGTTAGGTCCCAGGTTCGAATAATTTATCTAATTTCTTCAAAAATGTGTACTTCTATGATAGTAAAAGTCAAAAGTAATGCCCAAAAAGGATATTTCACGATTGTATATATTTAGTGGCTATCCCTAAAATAATGTAAATTTTAACATATTCTATGATGAAAACGGGGGAGGGGGCTTTTAAAATTAACAGGGAAGCCTACGAAAAGCCCGAGTCCACCTCTTTCTTACCACTTATTATTTCCCGTTTCAACACATGCCATAAAACGAAGCCATGCAGTGAAATTCTGGGTCGCTTTTTTAAGTGAATCGCCTGGCAGTGATAACAACTTCATGGGGCAGCTGCAAATTAGTTTCTTGTTTGAATCTGTGATTGTCATAAAAAGGCAACAGTGTATAATAAAAGTTACAAGTAAAACATTATGTAAATTTCTCTGAGTGGCCGAACATGTCTCAGTAAACATTTACTTGTAGAACCAAAAACATGTTCAATCTGGAAGTAGGGTAAGGTAAATTTGAAAACAAAAATGGTAGTATAGGTAGCATTTGAATTATTAATGACAGAGCACTCGTTCCAATTTTCATCTGCCTATAATAATTCGTTTTATTTAATAAACAAGTTTCATATTTTGGTGCAATGTAATATCATAGTATTGAATGTCCAAGAACTTGTCTCAAATAGGGCTACTCCTTACAACCAATTCACCACTTCTGGGCAAATAATGATTTTTCCAAGAAATAACTTTTTGTTGATAAGCTTAATCTGCTTTATCTAAAATAATATTCCTAACTATACAGGGTGGAGCGAATGATTGACCCCCTCCATTTATACACTTCCCAAAAAGATAGAGAAAGACTGAATATACCATTTTGTAGATAATTCAATTCTGAATAGGGGGTGGGGGGCAAATTTGGCTATGTAGCGCTTCAGCTACAGGACACGTGAACCGTTGAGTGAAAGTAAATTAACCTAAAAAGTATAAACAAGAAAAAAAAATCGCATTTTGCTTCTTCGTCAATAAAGTGTGAATGGAAAGGAGTTTTGCAATGAATTTTTACAGTCCTACACAGAATTGAATTCTCTACAAGGTTACATATTCAGTTTTTCTGTATCTCTCTGGGAAGTGTATTAACGGAGGGGGTCAATCATTTCGCACCACCCTGTACATATCGTAACATTTTGGCAAATCGCAAAATGCGAGTGGCAGTGGAAAAGTTCTGCATAGTATAATTTAAATGTACACTACTTCCAGCTGGCAATCTTGGCAGCATTGTCTTAACAAAATACCGTCTAGTGTAATTTGGACTAAGACGTCAGTATGTCGACGCTATAGCGCTTTCGCAGCAATATTGCGCTCATTTAGAAGATCAACAATTTCAAAGCAAATTGCTACATTGTGCTACTTTAAATAGTATATCTACATATACTGCATGCATATTAGTGCATTATTATTTTGTTAGTGTGGCTAGGTTATGGTTGAGTGCCTGCCTTCCTTCAGATATCACGCAAAGTAAATGTGGCCATGGATAAGTCTATATTTACTTTCTGAACACTCAAACGTAAACAGTTTTACAGTTGCCACTGGAAATCTAAAGTAGGAAAAATTGCAACTACAGTTTTTGTAATTACGAGAAAAGAACTTTTGCAAAGAACCGTAAAAGGCGTCCAGATTTATGCTTCTATTTTGGTAACTATTCACAATATACTTCAAGAGAGATAAGTGGTAAAGATCTGAATCCTGGAAGACGTCGTCTTCGCAGCAGGTTGCATTTCATACTCTCATATTGAATTCACAGACAAACGTGACAAGACTGCGTAAATTCGACCGCACAAAATCTCCCTTATAGCCTTATATAGCGCTGAGTTAGGTGTATATGTGCCTGACAAAATCTCATGAGCAGCTATCGCATAAAGCCTTCTTGCAGCGCGTGTCTCGATCACGAAATCTAGTCCAGCTCCCAGGTGATGGCATGAGGAATATTACACCCGTAACAAATTTGTCTGATTCCCAAAAGGAATTGTGGCCGGGCAATATAAGACATGAATAACTGGAAGTCATGCGCCAACGCAACGTTATACAAGAGTTATTAACAAAGACGATGCACATTGTATACTAAAATATAAATGCTGAATACCGAATGTAAAAAGTTGCCACAATATAAAATATCTTCAAGTTTGCAAAATTTGGGGAATAAAAACTCACCCAAGTATCACACAAACATAATGTGAAGCAATATGAATCTACATACAGAAGAATCTGCAATATGATGATGCAAACATCAAATTGTGGATTGATACCATATATTGGAGGAAAAACTGCGCACATTCATTATTCCTATACAGTATTAAAGTCGAAACAAAACTTGAAAATTATTTGATGTACGTCAATTTTCACTGTCATTGAGTATTATTTTTGAATTCACTATATTTGCAGAGCACATACAAAATTATGCTCTCAATGGTTCATTTTGCATAAACTAATGTTTTGTTAATTAAAAAAGTTCACTCCCATTAGGATTTGAATTCATGATTCACGTATGCTTCGGATTGTTACGGGCGACTCAAATATATTCTGCACTTACCGAAACACTTTTTACACCAGATGACGTCACTAAGTCGTCATTTATCTTGTGTGCTTTCCTGCATAGAATAATTACAATCAGATATTTATTTCAGTTTGAACACGTGTGACAATATATCTAAACTATACAGCGGAATGTAGAGCGTGCTCATAGTGATAACGTCAATATGAAAAATCTTTTCATATGCATGAAATAAATACATATATCATTTTGTGATAGAAGAATTCCGAGATAATTTCGCGGTAGACTGCTAGACTGCATTTTAGAAATAAAAACAATGAAACGATTAAATCATTCATTATATCTCAAAAAGTACCCTCTAAGCTAGGCATAAAAACACTCAATTTCTCCAGACGAGTCATTAACCCTTCGTCACTCAATCATTGTCTCCCAAACGTAAAAGAATTTTGAACTCTATCCAAAAGTTAATTGCATGAGAAATAGCGAAAAAACTTAAGATTTTTTTAAATAATATCTGAATTATCTGTCATTTGAATCGGAACTAAGCAAAAATATCTGCCTGATATTTGAAAGTAGGCTTGACGACACAGATCTCTCTAACGTTTTATCAAGTTAAGTAGAGCAAATAACAAGCACATATTGTAAGCTTCTACAATGAAGTGCAGTGGCCACAATAAATTATTTCCTTTTATGTAATTTCCGCTACGGATATAAATTTTCAGCAGTATTGGCAATTTACAACAAACCAAAACTGAAAGAACTGAAGCAGCATGAGTTGCGGATTAATCGACTTTTAAAAGGAGCTAAAATTTAGCTATTCATGGTATTTGAAAATAAAAATGGTTCTCTCATTATTCGAAATAGCTATTTTAACTGCTCTTATCATATTACCGACGCGCCCATATAGTCATTACAGGTAGCACTCTCTTGATGTGAAGGTCACCTAACCCAAAAACCTCATATAAAGTGAAATAGTGTTTTAATCGAGTAATTATTGGCTTATAGCAAGTAAAAATCTACACAAAGTTGGTCAATTAATGACCTATTATAGTACGAGTATACGCGATACTATAGGCAAATGAAGTTACTATAGAGTAGAAGATAAAATCCGAGGGCACAGATAATGGGGTTAATAGCCCATGATAATTCCCTAAAAAATAATAAAAGCAAATTCGCAAAAGCACAGTTCGCATATATCGAAACGGAAACCGAAAAATATTACAATTAATGCAAATTTGCAATGAAACGTACTTATAAGTGAAGTATTTAATGAAAAAAATCATGCAAACCGGTCATTAATTACATTATTTAAAAAATAACCCATATGGAAGGCAAACAGAACGTTTCACGATAGATTGTATAAATAAACATAAATCGGCGGCAATTGGCTTAGAATTGAGGAGAAATAATACTGTTCTGGATAAAAACGTAATGGGGAACACACAAAAATACTTAAGAGTATATTTTAATAATGATACTATTTCAGCAACAGAAGAAGTCGAATTATGGAAAATTTGAGAGAGAAATAAAGTTTGTAATGCTGAACAAAATCTTAGTGCAGCTCTCCAACTTGAATAAAAAAAGAATTTAAAATTCCTATGAAAACGTCACTACTACTTTTGTGCAGATAGAAGAAAGAAAGATTTGAAATATACCCTTTTTCCACCAGTTTTCTCGAACGCCTGCCAAGATTTATGTTCAGTGGAAAACTGTGAGTGGAACGCCTTGGTGTTCATCGAGCCGTTGCCAGGCCAATGTCGGACAAATTTTGACCAAAAATCTCACTCCACATCCTTTTCACCATCAGAATCACGTATATGAAGAGCATCCCCATACATAACGCTCGGCATTTGTCATTCGCATCGCGTCTATGACAATTTTATACGGTCCTTTGCACCGATCCCAAACAACCTACGAGTTATACATTGCGTTATAAAGTTCAACTGCAATACTGCAACTTTTTCACTCAGTAATTCCTGCTCGCCTATCATTCTCACGGCACGCTTCCTACCGAACAAATGTTCATTTTTAAAGGAAAAATAACAAAGCGGAGAATGCAAACTACATAATGGGGGAAAAAATGAATTGCATTTATTCTCTCGGTGGACTTCCCACATTTTGCTGCATCATAAATCTTCCAGACTCCTACATATAGTTTCAGCGAGACCTTCGGTCTATATCCACAATGTGGCAACATATAGATTTATAATAACCGCCCATTACATAAGGTACAATATAATATCAAAGGGATTGGCATTCAATAAAATTTTCATAAAAATAATTTCAAAATTAACGAATTCTGCAGGTCTCAAAGTTCTATACAATTTGTCTATTTGTTATTTACATTGTTGGGGAATGCGCAAGATTATAATGCCTTTGAATCTTTACTTTTACGAAAGTTCAACTTTTACTATGGCGTTACCAAGGCATAAGTACACCCAAGCGAATCTTCTGCATCAGTGCAAGGGATTCACCAGGGCAGTTCTTAATTCAGCTCGAGCATCTTATCCAAACGAGAAAGTGTATTACCCGAAAAGGAAATAGCAAATCAATGCAACACAATGTAGCTCATGTGATGCACTTGCTTTAGAATCGCAGTCCGACATAGCAAAATAATCGAGTCAATGAATATTTTAAGAAAACTGAAATTTTATTACAAACTGATGATCACAGACATTACAAACTAGCATTTTGAACTGGTGAATTTAATTTATAGCCAAGGACAACTCGCATAAAATTTGAATGCAGGATGACAAAATCAGTACGTCTCACACAATTCGTAGCTTCACCTTCAATGTTTTAATCGTTACATCTGCTTAGAGATATTAAAATACCATAGTATTATAAACACGTTTATTTAAAAAAAGTACGACTTCTAATTGGAAATACAAACATGAGCTCTTTAAAACCTTATATGTCTTAACTGTTATTTGATTTTGTTAGTATAAAATAAAAAATAATATTTTTGGCGTTAAAGAATTAATAATTCAATCTATTCAATCTTTGCGATGCTCGAGTCAATAAATTTTAGCATAATTAGAAGTGCAAGCAGATATAAATCGTGCGAAAATAACTAATGATAATTATGTGCTAAGCGTAGTACGACATCAGAATTTACGAGTGAGGAATATCAAGAGCTCTAAATGGTTAGAAATATATTTTAGGCTGTCCGGTGCATATGTGGTCAAGTCGGCAGCACAGCTGCAAGTGCAGATAAATTGTCACGGAAAGAGGATGCCAAGTGAAACAAATTTCCAAAATCCTTCGCTGACAACGCAAGCTGGTAGCAAACCAGAAATCCCAATGACAGTAATAAATTATATTTTTTGCTCTTCAGTTGCAAGACTTCAGCGCATTTTTATGCACTTAATTTTTGTGAATTCGGTATTTTCTTTATGGATGGTGTTCAGCAGCGAAATACTGTTCCCCGGGATCAGCAATTCAGGTATATATGTAAATTTACTCCAAATATACAGACCAATATTGGAAGGCGAATTGATACGGCTTAATATATGGATTTTTTCAAATACATGTTGCACTGCACTTAACTATTAGTGCTAATGAGTGAATGTACTATCGATAATTAAATAGGCTATACAATTTCTTAAAAATTGCGCTGTTAACAGTGAAGTATTTTTTAGCATGAATTCAGTCGGTGGTTTTTTTTTTCTGTTGAAGAGTGATTTGCTATAGTGCATGAAAATCAAAATGGGGTGTCACACGATTTGTGCATCTGAGAATACAATTCATTGAGAGGAGGAATTTTAACACCAGGTCATCTGTATATCCCAGTAGTATACACCAATTTGTTTAAATTGTATAGGCGACTTATACGCAGTCTCCATGCAGTGTTTATAGCATAAACTTTTCCTGAAGCTGCATGGTGCTTGCGTGATGTTCGAATGGATGTGCCAATGATTGTGCACGGATAACCAATAGCCACTCTTGCAGCGTCTCTGTCCATTTCCATCTTCATACTATACGTATTTTATTTACGTCCCTCTTCGGTGTAAGCGTCCAAGATGAAGATATACGAGTGGGCAAGGTTGAAAAGTTGCCACATTCCGTTAATGTTCAGCTTACGGCTCTTGTCGAGCCAAGTTCGTAAATTTTACCAGCAGAAGAAATCTCGCCATTTCTCGCGAGAAATGGAGCTATAGATAAAATTGTGTTCTTGGCTGTTACTTAATTCAGGAGATAACCTGATAAAATAGATATAAGTAAATAATAGCAAAAAAACTCGATTTCAAAACCAAACTACAAGCTTAATAGCTCGGAATTCATATACAATGAAAATATCATGTATTTTAAAATGTGACAGGATTATTGAAAAAATAGAATGCACCGTTATAAATCATGAATTCGAAGCCATTGTAATTGGAATAAATTGGCTAGCTTACATTGTATACATACTTGTAAAAACTGTATGGAATATAGTACAAGAAAAAGGGTATAGCCAGGTGAGAAAAATCGATAACCTCCAAATCATAGTGTCTATGACATGACACGATCACGATCACTCATCCCAGACATACACGTTTCCTTCTCTTTTAAAAGAAAAGGAAATCTGACCACCCGCTAACCAAATTGGGAAAGATGAATTGCAGTCTGGTTTCCAAACCACTGCAAGCTAGTACATATTTGCCAGTATACCTGTATCAATCATGGCGACACAAACCGGATACGAATTTCGTCAAACAAGTACTACTTCAGAATTACTGTCTCAAAAATGATTGACAACAAAATTTAACAAAGTATATTCCAAAATGGCAATTTGCAATTTATCAAACTAGTACTTGTGGAAAAGTCAGCGCCTATACCTGGTAGTTGCATCTATAACAACACTTTGAGCAATGATCTCTGATCGAGAAAAAACCAACCGACATTAGTGCTGCCAAAATTTACATGCAGGTAGTTATCAAAACCCCTCTACAATTTAAAAATTTGTGCAAAGGCACATGAAAAAAACTTTTAATGTTATAAAACTGTTGGAATTCATCTATAATCAACGTGTTCACAGCGCCATCTAGCAACAATTAGCGATACTATGTTTTACAGCGCCCTCTGTGTCGTTTTCTCCTTACTTTGTTCCTTTCTGGATTTTCAATCCATCACATGTATCTTATGATGTTATATACGTTTGAGGCTGATTAAAGCCTGTTATCAACAACTCTACTCATCCTTACCAGTTATATTCCAACAAAAACAATGAGGAGTACATGTTTTTCTCATTTTATTACACATCTATAGGGACACAATTAGTTGCACGAAGCATATCAAGACTAACATCGATGTCCTAGCTGCCATTGTAAGAAGGCAAAATAATGCAGGACAGCGCAATTTGGAAAAGCCATACATTGAATGGAAGCGATACATTGCAGGAAAGAGAGGCACTGCACTTTTGAACCCCTGATAAAATCCATTTATGCTTTTCTGCAATGACAGGAGATCGATAAAAGTTTTGAAATGTTTCGTGGAACTTATGGTCTCCATATAGAGGTGTATTAAACGAGTTGAGAAAAACTTCAATATGTATTCATTATTGTGTAATAATGATCACAGCCCTATTTGTTCATTTGCGTTTGCAATAATTTCTTGAAGTTGTAGAGGTTGAAAACACCCTGTATATGTATGTCTGCGTATACAGAGACCAAATGCAAATTATATGGACGAGAAATCCAAAAATGACATGGTATGGCGTGTGCCCTTTGATATAATCTTCAAGGCTATTGCGTTCCTACCTTTAAATTGAAAAAATTGCGTGGAATTTTCGTTAATGGATAGCTGTATCTCACTTACGGATCCAGTGAGTCAATGCAGAATCGGTAAAAGTTTTGGAACACTAATTTAATGTTGCCCTATGACATTCTAATTGGGGCTAAAATTCTATATCTTGCGGTTTAAAATATATTAGCGCAATATCCTTGAGGACTAAATCTAAGATCACATTCAATACCTGTCTAGTGTAATTGTAAGCATGAACTAGGATGAAAATATACCTAAATGATACTTCCTTGCCATTCCGGAATCCGTTTCCTCACTAACATTTCATCCGAAATTGGACACTGCACCATACTTTTATATAGTATGAGGAATTTCAAATGGAAAACCTCGTTGGGGAAATAATTATGAGGCTTCGAACAATCGCCATAGAAGATAGAAGACACAAAATATTTATTGCGCAAACATGCGTCGATCCACTTAAGATAGAAATTTCTAAAATGGAAAATAAATATATAGAGACCTAAACCGATACCAGGAGCAAGACACAGGAAATACATTGCAAGTAAGGTATAGAAAAGAGAAAACATTTGGAGAGGTACTTAAAAATAAAAAGCAATAACATCGAATTGTAGTAATAATAACTTTCGTGTTACGTATGAACTACCATGGTATTTTGTCGTCGTTTTGAATGGATATCATTTGAGAGTGACCAAATTATGGTTCCATGACTGCGGACCGCAACACATCGGCATATTAAAGTTCAAAACTAGGAGTCGATGAATTTACTTCCTATATGTCGTGCACTACAATTAATTGTTTTCAAAGAAACGACTCTCCACATATTCGCGAAGAATATCACAGCATAGCACGATATATAAAATGTACAAAGCAATGTCATTGATCACTCGATCGATCGCTAGTCTATCACTATTCACCGTGCACACTCATACAAGTAGGTCTTTCTTGTTGAACTTACATTTAAAATAATCCGCTTTCATTACGTACTACATTTGCTACTCGAAAATTAAACTCCGTCAATAAACATATTTCCATTATATTATTCTATAATGGCAATGTAAATGTCAAATTCAATATGAAATACATTGTATTTTTGCACCAACATAAAAATTATATTAGCAGGTAAAGAATATTATTTCCAATTCTCCCGGTGGTTTATTACGTAGTAAATAACTTCATATATGCACTACCAAAACAACATTATAAACGGTAGTTTCCATATATTTATCCCAATAATTTATCGTTGCACGTGTGAAACTACGCCACTATAAAAAGAGTATTTCATGGAAGCTGCCAAAATCTGCGTCCATAAATCGGACAGCTAAGCTTCAACCGTAAAGCACGAGGCATTTACAACCTTTGGAAAATTGCGGGCAAGAAGTGATGAATAAATAAATAAACTGTTGGGGTTAGACTGCAATTTTTATGGGTTGCAAGAAAACTTCGTACATGAGTGCACTAGAAATGTAAACACACACTTCTTGACCATGAACTGAGCAATAATAATTTATGTTTTATCACTTAAGTAAAAGTAATAATTACAACAGATATTTAGTATTTAAATAATGTCAAAATTTATAATCAAGAACTGTATCGTTATTCCTGAAATATGTTTTACGGACCAGTACTGTTTTCTACGATGAAAGCCAGCCGGCAACTAAAACATCAAATACTGGCCATTGTTGAGAAAATGTCAATGGATATGGAAGAAATAAAATCCACATAGGCCTACAT
>WWPM01021692.1:0-12404 GCA_023279145.1 Glomeris maerens
GGGGGGGGGGAAAGCACCTTTTACGTTTTACCTGTGTTTTGTGTAACCCCTCCCACTTCCTTTCCACTTTTCTCAATGCAACTATAGCCCTACACACTTTTGTCTCAAAAACCTATCCCGATTCAAAAAAAAAATGAAAATGTTTAAGAGGGATGCAAAGCAATTACCAACTGACCCCTTATAGCTTGGACAAGGGAAATAATAAGCAAACTTCCTGATGATCCGGACGTGCCTTTAAATATTTCAGTGCAGAAAAGCATTGAGAAACGCTCACTGAAAAGACAGGAAATAATATGTAACTAGCCAAACAAAAGGGGGCAAAAAAAAAGCGATCCAAATATGAAAATATAGAGTGCGTTTGAAGCGGGTTCTTTTGTTTGGCTTATGTCTTGTGTTTTGTGTCTTATGTCCGGAAATACCTTCTTGCAGCTCCTATCCAATTTCACGACGTAGTAAAAGTGACCTGCGTGTCTAAAAAAGGTCACAAACTGGGCCTTTAGATGACTTTGGAGGGGACAAAACAGGAAAAGGACACTCTTCTTGCGTCGACACGTGGCGTCATTCGTCAACCAAATTACATTTTCGCCGTTCAACTTTCTTCAAAAAATCCATTCTTAAAAACGAAAAAAACAAACGACACAACTTTTTGCACATTTACAATTCCGCCCACTTGCAGCACGCAAAGTAACTTGCCTACCTGTTAACAACACAGCCCTAATTTCACATAAAATATGATCAATAGGCCTAATGAAAAATACATATGCTCACAAATTGAACTTCTTTTGCAATAATTAATGTATGTTTTAAGCTTTAGTGAACGAAAAGTAAGACAACTTAATACAGAAATTAATTTTGTAAACATTTAGGCCTATGAATTTATTTCTTAATTGGCACCACTCTTCATGGACAGTGGTCATTTTCATCATACAGGATACAGCAGTTATTACGAAAATGATGACCAAAACGACTAAACAATATATTATAGGCAATAATGGAAAATTTATCCATGAATGAAATAAGACAGAGTTTGACCAATAAAAGTTCATCTTATTTATCCATTTCAAAAGATCTATTTCGTAATTATCCTGAGATCCCACTAAATTTATATCTGATCGAATTAAACCGCCATAAATCATAGCTATAGGTACCCCTGATATTTCCCAATCAAAACCTAAATTGAATTGACAACCAAATGACCAGTTATCAAAGGATGACATATTGCGCAACCGCCACAACTTTCCACAAGTGTGTGTCCACAGACAAAAAATGATATTGTCATCGATCCTCATGACACACAATTGAACCGGTGAAAAATCGGTGACCGCAATCTGGCCAGGCGATATACTGACCACAAGGCTCTCTATATATACTGCATAGGGGCTATAGTATTATTATAAACAGAATATATAAATGGAGAACGACAAGCAGACACACTCCATGTTTTATCTGCAATCGGAATCTGAGCTGAAACTTGTATGGCACGAGTCAGTCGGACTTCTCCCATACAAAGCCCAATGCAGCTGCCTTGTAGTCCATCTTTTTTCTTCCTTTCCCATTCCTTTTTCCCTTCTTTCAAGTAACCCATTTATTATACACTTCCATTGCGCGTGTGTTTTCACTATATCTTCTTCGTAAGTGTGGCAATTAAACAGCTGAACTTAAACTTCCATCCCAATCATTATATCTAAATGAAAACATAATTTGCCAATCGTGTCCATGCAACAGGTGCATTGCGTTATTACACCTAATTCAAAACATTATATTCGATGAAATTTTAAGACCAATGTTTCACAATGAGTCTAAGTACCGTGTAGATTGCTAATATCAAAGCTCTTTCCATTTAGCAAAGTATTCAAAGCGATAACTGTCACCGTTTTCGAGATATTCCACCGAGAACAAGACTTTTGCCTCACCCTGTATTTTACAAAAAAAACTGTAGCATTCCGTTCTTTTTGTTTCACAGAACTCCTTCTCTTCCCATGCATAAATGCTGCATCACTTATGCATAGTCCCTTAGGTGCATTAGCAAAATCAAGGTGCAAATGCTACATCACAGGATCATAAATTCACATTTCCAAAAAATTTTGACACGAACGATATTGGCAGGTCTTAGTCTACTATAAAACTTTAAGCATTTTATAGGTAAGTGGCGCCCTCTTCAGTTATACAGCATGATACACTATACCCCACCTCACATTGAATTTTCATAGCCATTCCAACAGTTCGCTTCTTTATTTCTTTGCCTTATAAATTCAGCAAAAAGCCAGTATATACATGCACTCATATTGAGAAAAACGAAATGGAAGTTGCACAAATAAATGTCTGATCGATCCGTATTTCATTTTTGCAATGCAAGAAGCCACTCACCCACTTTGTGGGGGACTTGCTAAAAATGCAAAGAAATGTTCTTATTTCTCCTGTCAAACACCCCAACCCCATATACCCCATCTGGATATACACAATAACACAACATTCTCATGGATAATTTATGTCTTCGTATCGATTCCCTTATTTTTGTGCACATAGGGACTATACATACATTTATGTCTACACTCACAATTTACAAAATGGCTTCTCAGACCCTCCTGTCCTCTCCAAAAAAAAGCATTTCCATGCTATAAAAAACAATACCATTTTTATAGTTAAAACTCAAATCATGGGATATAATTTTTACTCTTATTTTATTGCATATGGTTCGGTTAACCATTGCATTGGGCAAGTAGTGGCGATTCACCCTGCACTGCAGACTCCCTTTTACACCATTTCGACCTTTTATGACCAGTATAATCATCGAGCAAACCCTAAAGGTCGTTTAGGTCACTGCCCTCATTACAATTAATCGCCATCAAACACCAACTTATTATAACTTCTTCAAGTGTCAGAACACGATAACATTGGTCCTAATGAACGCATTGATGTCTCAATGCGTTTGATTTCAACTTCAACCAGGGAAAATATAATAGTAATAGTTGCCTACCTTTAGAACTGAATGCTATAAAGTAATCTTCTTGATGACCGATGACTACTGATGGTGCCCCAATTGGTCTTCAGCGAAGAACTGTGTCAAAAGACCAAGTATTTTAGCATCAAAGATTAAGAAATGTGGAATTTATTTTTGGGATTTAAAATGGTTCATTTCTTATAATGAAAATCAGATGTGTTTGAATAAGAAAATTGTAGTCCTATACTTGTGTCTATATTTCGTAACCGTTTTGAAGAAATTTATCAATTTCATAACATTTAATCGATTTGTATGAAGTCTGTCCATGGGGAAAAAACGTTTTTATTTCAAAATTAAAATAAGCAATACTATAAAAGAAATGCACTGAGCTGTATTTTTCAATATAATCTTTATTTTTGTTGCCATTTTATCTCAAGCTGAACTTCTTTCATCAATTTGCCATCATAAATCCCCGTAAGGACTGGTTAAATTTTCAAAATGGCGATAGGAGCGGCGTCTTGCGGTTATGAGCGCAACTACAAGCAATTTCCCCTCAATTTCCGACACTTTTTGCAGCAAAAACACGTTAAAAATCAACATTAAACCCGATGAAGTCGACCGGCAAGAACAAAAACAACATGATGGTCATTTTTGAGCGGAAGCAACACGAAAACAAAACTATAGTTTCGAATACGAGACAAAATGGCGTTTGAAATTGGCGCGAAGAAAGCATTTTCACGCCTACAACTTTTTTTCCGCCGAATGTGGATGCAATGGAAAAATCTGAATAAAAAGTGATGAACTCACCAGCAATCGCGTACGTGACACATGGGGTGATGGAGGCTGTTTAGTTGTCGATTACATGCTCGGAACGTCACATCTTGCGACCATCAAAGCAAAAGTGCGTTTAGTACTGGAGGTCCGTCGGATAGATGAACTTATGACGTCATCGGCACGAAGCGCGCACGCGCACAACTACTCTCACTCCCCCTTTTCCCGCAAGCGCAATGATTGATTGACGCGTCCGACTTTGCATGACAATCGTGTGATGAATGGCCAATAAGAAGTTGAAATACTCGAGCATTCAGGGTCACAGGTGAGGTTAAAGTGCAACTTGAAAAACGATTGCGCAGCTACTTATTACCACTTGTGCCTCCATAACTTCCTCTCACCACTTTCTTTAAAAAAAATAAGGATACACTTTTCCTTTTTTACAAAACAAGTTTCACACAATATGCATTAAAAATACGGTATTTTTAACACAACTATTTTTTATTTATGATTAACTCAAATGGAGCTTTTCAAATAATTGAAACTGTTTAACACAGCAGTTTCCGCAATTTAGAAACACGCGGCAAATTTAAATCTAGTTTTGACAACAGTTGAAATGACTTCAAATTAAGAAGCTATCACATTGCACATACATTTCGTTACACGCAATTTTAAGTATACAACATACTACATATATATATGATAAATAAAACAGCATAATGCAAAACTAAGTATTTTATATTTGTACATATCTGACTTTAACTATAGAAAAAAGTGCATTGGAAAAATAACACTATTTTTGAATTCACTGTAGGGAATTACTACTTACAGAAATGCTAACAGTTGCATATACTGCATATTGGAGTATAAATGAACCTAAACAGTGAAAGGAATTGAACGTTCTCTATAGCAGAAACTTTCATATAGTATTATTTATAGTAAACGGGCCTATTACGGAATTATGTTTTAATTACGAAATTGTAAAATAAAGATACACCTGGCAGAAATGTTATTTACAAAGCGGTTAAGTAGCTATAATAGAAAGATCACTAAAAAGTTGAGTATTTGTAATTATCAGTGCCAAAAATGGGGATTTGGGGAAAAAAGAATTTGCAATTAATAAAGGAAGGGAAAAAGTTGGAAATTCCATTGTTGGCGTCATTATTCGACATTCCCAGCATGCACTAAAAATGAGCACAATAGGTCGATCTACCCTACAGAAGGGGTTGTGGTTGTAACTCGCTTGGAAAAAGTTCAATATGGTCAGAGAGAGAAGGAGAGAGAGAGAGAAGGAGAGAGAGAGACCTTAGATATTTATTGGGCAAGTGCAACCGCAAATGAAGAAAAGTTTCGCCAATTCCTTCCATCTTTTTCTTCGATCTGAGAAAGAGAATTTCCCAATCATTCTCATCATCATCACCATGCATCTCTTCTTTCACGTGTCCATGTCCAACAAATACTTGAAGACCGTCGCCAGTTCTGTACGTGTTGGGAATCCAAATGAAAAAACGCGTCTTCAATCAGCCGCCATTATACTGAAAATATTACAACATTGTACTAATAGCAGTTACTCGTTTCTTATCAGTGTCATCGATCCACATACAAATACTTGAAAAACTAGGCCCTATGAACTCAAAAGTATCAAAGTTGTATCTAATTACAGATCATAGATTTACAGAGTGAGGCAAAAGTGACTTCATCAAGACCTAGTAACATCAATTGAAGGCCAATGGAATTCTAAGTTTCAAGTTTTTGAGTTATGTTGGAAGTTTCAATATAAAAAATATTGTTGTGAAAACTATGCTGTATATATAGACTCGAATTTGATTGTACTATATAACGGAATTATAATCTTTGTTTTACCATGAAGTGGAGAGCGATTGTTCATCAGCATCACTGGTTGGGCGGTGAAGTTAGTATTCAGGGACAGCAGCAAAACTAAGATTGCCATTACATTTTACCACCAATTTCGAATCTCTTTTCTGCAACGTGTTCAGAATACTGTGGCATACAGTTCCCACATTCAGCCCTAATAATACCCTATCACAAAAACTGACCGACATTTTACAATTGGCTTGACCTTGAAGGAATGAATGCTGTACCAAAGAATGTCCCCATTGACAAACATGTTTTACAATCATTTTTGTTTCCCGTTGTGTTTTCTTCCAAGTTATTAATTATATATCCAGACTTTTGCATTTACAATCTCAATTAACCTAAACTACTGACCCTTAAAACTTGAAAAAATCGCAATTTCAGTTGTCATATCGATAGAAGGATTACTGAAATTTACAAATTTCACATCACTGGTATTAGTTTTTAGTGAATATGATGCGACTCTATAATAAAATGGCAATTGAATCAATTGTCACTTTTCTCTGAACTAGTACATACAAGTGCCCAATGTATAAGCAAGATTGTAAATTACAGTATAGTATATCGTATGTTGTATAGATGCTGCAAAGTGGTGTTCGCCATATGCAGGGAGCTTTTAGATGAGCTTAATTCGTGTATAGAGCGAATGTAAGAGGATCCATGTATTATGAGAGATGGGATTCTATAGGTTGGACATAGGGGACATATAGTATATCTGGACATGGAGCAAAGTTGGTTGGTTAGTTGTGCAGGCAAAACGACGGAAGAAAAGTCAAGTTAGCACTTAGTGTGAGGCTCCATTCAGTGATTCAGATCGGACTTGGCTAATGCCAAGCAAAGAATCAATTAGGAAGGCAACGAAAGTCTAGCTTAGCGCTAAAACCATTCTTCGCTTTGCCACGTCTCTTCCCATCAAAGCATCGACTAACCGAATGAAGCAAAAGACCAATATTCTCTGGGGTTCGGTCACCATCGCAACCGAAAATCACCTCCATTGCACCACTGCATGCAACTCCAAACATATTCCTCCACCATTTGTATAATTGGCAGTCATGCACCTTATATATATATATAACAGCTCTTCAAAAATATTGACAACAAACCAAAGACCAAGAACCAAATAGCTCGAGATCTGTGCCAGTGACAAGTTTGCCAAAACTCTTGTTTGTCTCATATACAGTTTTGCATCCAATCCAGACACTAAAATAACACTATGCTATATAACATATATAGTCTGTGGCAGATAGCAACTGAAGTTTTCCCGTACTGGGTGAACCCCGAATAGATAGATAACGGCAAGTTTGCTAGCAGCCAAATCCTAAAGTTAAACAACAACATGGAGTAAGGGAGGAGAAAAACACAAAGGTCTTCAAATTACGCTCATGTCATGTCTGTTATTTTCCAAACAGATTTTCAAAAATAAAAATATAGGGTGTGTTGAACTTGAGTTCCTTTCGCTTATTGGTTCGCAATAGTGGATCTTTTCAAATGAAAAATTGATGCAAACAAAAGCTAAGGAAGAAATGCATCCATTTATATTATATATACATTTAATTTTAGGCGATTTGAATTGTTTCTTTGAAATGAAGTTAAAAATATACGATTTCAGTTTCAAAATCTTTCAATAATTGTGACAATTAAATAAACTCTTTCAAAAAGTAGTCTATATAAACTATGTATTGTATAACAAATGCCCTATTTGACCAAAAACGAAATTCCTGGCTATATTTTGCAGCAACTTTTGCGTGCACCAGTTTATTAAACTGTTCCTGTTCCGTGCACACATAAGGCTGAATATCCCATAATGCATTTCTTCTATATCCCACGGTATCAGGGCATATATAGTGCACTGATTGGTATACGTATAGAGAAAAAGGGAAAAAAATGCCACTATGGTAAGTAAGGTCCATCTAATGAGGATAAAGCCCAAGCGATTAGGGTGGGAATTTGGGAAAAGACAAACGACGAACAAAAATGGCATATTGCTCCTAATTGCGTTACTGTATTATGCTGCGATTAGACCTCCATCACGCTATGCATTATGGTCTATCAGTGCACCATGTCACACAAGTCATCCCCATCAATATATATATATGTATGGAAAACACGTCTGAACGAGTCCAACTTCGCCATATAACTACATTTCAACAAAATGTAAGCCAAACTCTATTTTCCTATATATAGGCTAAACAGAAACTGAAATGACACAACAATGTCGAACAAAAGTAGCATTCTGATTTCAGTTCAGGAAACTGTAAGGAAAAATAGTGTTGAAGTGACCTTGGTTGTTGTTTCTAAGGTCCTGGAATTATTTCAAGAATAGTGAAAGATGGATATGATCGTATTAAACATCTGTTACGGAAGCGTTAACTTTGTATATATGCTATTGTACAAGCACTAGAATGGCAACATAAACACCATAATGGCCCTATAATTTCTCTTCTAACACCGATTATAAAAACGGTGTTCATTCGCCTCCAAAGGCATTTTACGAGTGGCTGTCAATATTGCAATTTTCAACGTGAAGACGCAGATAAATGCATCTTTACATTTTGCCGAAATTACATCTTTGTTCTGGCACACCCCACACATAAACACACTCTTCATCTATAAACTTCCTGCAAACAAGCACTTTCTACACCATGTTGAGCATCTATACATAGTAATCCGAATGTGATATATCAAATCCAAGCGTCATTTTCAAAGACCTCAGTGAATTTTGCATGAATGGGCCTATACTTTTCTATAATTCAATATATCACAAGTGAGAATTTATGGCAAGTATAGCCTATCTGTAAATTTCTTATATTTTTAAAATATCTTTAATTAATGAATATGACAAATTAAGATATGTTTTTTTTTACCTTAGCTTCAATTCAGCTCTCATAGACTGAAAACTTTTCAGAACAGTTGAGGTTCTTCTGCATCTTGCCCACACTCTTCCTTCTGAATGTAGTTCAGTATGTCTGAGGTATTGAAAGCCTCAACTGATGTGGTAGGCTCATCAGGTGTGGTCTTTGATTGCAACGATTTTCTAGGCAAGGGCACAGGTCTCCCACTTTCGCTCAGGCCCATTGGCTTCGGAGCAGGCTTGGGCTTTGCGACATTACTAGGTCTGTCCTGTTTCCTCTGAAGAGCTTCCATCAACTCCGAGATGTCGTCGTCCACACTGAAATACAAATCGCCAATATCGATAATCGATAATTTTAACTCATTGTATTGCCTAATAAATGAAATCCTCAAATTATGCGCATGCGTAGTGCATGCTTGTCAAATCACGATTTTCATTCGATAGCATAATCATTCAACTTTCAATTGATTTTCCTTTTTAGGACCAGAAATAATTCCATTCTGAGTACATAAACTTGTATAACTTGTGACAATCTTTTCCTGCATTACAAGGATCTACATGTTACGAAAGGCGATAATTAGAGACAGAATAAAAACAACCAGTGGCTTTCTTGGGATTCTGACTGTCAAAGGTCCACTTGCAAGGTCCAAATCAATTTTCGGTGTTAATCCCATGTGGGATGGTGGGAAAGGGCCATTGACGTCGCACAAGTGCAGCATTCATTTATCAAAATTGATTGAAACGTACGAGAATTACCAATACACGTGCTTGTTGTCTCCATAAACCCTTTTCAATTGTGAACCTTTTCACATTCCCCCAAATTACAAACACCTTTTTCAGTTATAGTATTTAATTGAAATAACATTGCAATTTTCCCCTGCAAATGCATTACTTATTAAAATAAAAAAAACGTTAACACTGCTCTCAATCGAGTTCTGAAAATGTAAATTTAAAACTAATGATCTTGTGTCTTTTATGTATATACCCATCTATTGAAAAATATTACAAATTTACGATTTGACTTTCGTTTGTTTATGAAAAATACAAAAAGATCTTGGAAACTTTTGCAAATGCAGCAGGTGGCCATTTGATTTGCAAGTGTTTTGTGGTATATAATGTGGAGTGGAAAAAGGAGCTGAAAACTAGCAGAGGGGACATAAAGGGATGAACTGCACCGAAAAGAGGTGTGTGAATGCGAATGTGTGGAAAAAGGGAGGAAAAGCGGCCCATTGGTATTTCACACTGAGAACAAGTAAAACATCTAAACTGGGGGTCAACGCTGAGGCTCAGTGCAGAGAAGTTGTCAGAAAAGAAAAGGCCACAAAAGTGTGGTTCTACTGAACCATCAGAGTGCATCGGGCGAAATGTAAAGCAGTAAGCAACAGGTGAGCGGACATGACACCAGGCACTGAAGGGTGCAAAGTTTTTAACACCTGCCACTTGCATTCAACCAGCTCCACCTCAAATCAGCCGTTTTACCATGTGGTCGAAATATAGTACTGCACCTCTGCATTAAAACCTCGTTATAGTATACATTCACACAGTGCATACTTTTAGGAAAAGTACACATCAACCAATAAACTTGTAATTAACGGATAACATTTATTAGTGCTCGGTTAATATTTGCCAATGTTTCCAGTTAATTATGTAAATTGCAACGATGCAATTGATCAAGATATTAGGATTTCAGTTTGAATGTGAATAAAAAAATTCCTACACCCACTTGTCAACACCAATATTTCCAAACACTTTATGTACAGTCCATATGTTTAGGATGTTTACCCCTAACTCGCTCATTCATGACGTTGGTGTACGAATGAATTTCTAACACAAAAGTATAGCAAATCTCGCAGGCAATCTATACTATATGCTTGCTTTTTCTTGCATTCATGGTTAAATTTGTAAGGGCTATTGGGTTTTGCAATCCCTACCAGCTGTACATCGTCGTACTAATAACTGTCCTGTATATTACCATCAGTGTACTGAAGGGGTGGACACATGTTTGAGGAAGAATCTGGTTGTGGGGAAATATACGACTGAGCAACACAAGAAGAGACGAAGAAGATAGGAGGTGTGTGCATAATGGCGCCCTAAGAGGGTCACAACCAAACAATGCCAACAGAGACCAAGAAAAAAGGTCTCTAAAAAGGATTACGGACAACTTTCGCCCTTTTATACCATTTAAAGAGACTTTAATGGCACCATACCTTGATGTACGATGCTACCATGTCCAAAGAAGCTAAACAGTTGAACACCATCTGGATCTATATCTGCTCTGAACTGCTCCTAGCTCAATGCGACCATTGGTCAAGTTCAACCAAGTGAACTTTTCAAGAAAAGATTTCCAATCTGTATCTTCTAGTTGTACATGCAGCATGGGGGCAAATAACACAATAACAATGACTAGGACCTTATTCTGGAGTTTATAAAGAAACACACTACACCAATACCACAAGGTTGCAATGGGCCAAGTTCTTTTCTAAACTATGTCATATAAATTCGTGAATTGATACGCATTCAACTGAATTTACTGGGTCTTCATGATTATTTATGTCACATGTAGATTTTATTTACACGTTTCCAACATTGTTCTTTCATTTAATAAGAATATTATGGATAACTTTATGTAATTTTGAGCTTCATTCGACCTGTACAAAACTTTACTGTGCACAAACAAGTGCAATTAATACAAAAGATTCTATGCCATTAAAACGCAAATGCAGGAGAGTTGGTCACCATTCTTGCCACAACAAAAGTGTACCTCACCCCAGTATAGTAATTAATACACCTCACATCCAGTTGTCATGGCAACAACGGCCGGTCCGATTTCATTAATACCTATATGGTCACACCAATCGTATATACTTTCATTTATTTGTCTATATATATACTGTATTGCAAGCACAGCGACGTGCATTTGCAACCAACAACTTGGAATCAAAGTTATTGAGCATATTCAATTACAGTCAATTACTGAAACAAAAGCCCACACAAGTGTAAACGAAATTACAACAATTCAATTAATGCAAGCAACATGACAATTTAGTCAACTAAATGAAGTGCAGCATGGAACATAGTCACCTTTAAATTTGGAATTAAATCAATGTTATGATGCTCTACTCGACATCAATATTGGAACTATACATTCTTATACCTGCAATAATTTTATAGATAAAAATGAAGGTCACGTTCAAAGCCTAATCTCATACCATCAGCAACTGCTATACACATTAGAAAAAAAAATGTGCTAAGCAGCCATTTCCAAAATACACAACCATGTTTATAGTATTTGGCCTCAATTAATATTTGCAATTGAACAGGATTCTGAACAAATATAATGATGCAAAACAATTCCAAACTATAGAAGACCTAAACCAAGCTATATACTCTTATCGAAAATGGAGTTTGGGGACCAGTGACCACGCTTATTTATCTATATAGATTTGGAATTGGGTGATAGACATTTGCTATTGGGAGACAGTGCAATAATAACGTTAACAATGTGGATATTGAATGCGTCCAATGAAAAAGGGTGATTAAATGGGATCGGTGGACGTTGCTGTTGGCAGGAAATGCAAACACTAGAAGCTGGGTGCATGTTAGTAGGTGCGAAACAGAACAGTCGGGCACCAATCCGGAAGAAGAGCACAACTGCATGCTTATTGCCAGATGGACCTTTCTTCGCAATCAGCCAGCATCTAGCCCCCAAAACCCAAAGGGTTATAGATTGGCGCCCTTTGCTTAAATTCACCAACCGTCCCTCTGTTCAATTCCTCCTTTTCTACTTCCCTTATATCCTGTCAAGTCTGCACACACATTGTGTACACTTTGAACCAATTTCCCAACATGTGCCAATGCTCATTGAGAACGGAGCGAAATTAGAATTTCGCACGCACAAATGTTGTCAACAGGCCCTTTAACCCTTTCATACCGCCTATCAGCGCCCGTGGCTCAACTTGGGGTCAT
>WWPM01021695.1:0-12263 GCA_023279145.1 Glomeris maerens
TAAGCGTTTGGGGACATGGGTTCATAGGAACTTTATGTCTTGTTTTCATGCATGTATTAAGCCCTATAAGTTTGTACACTTAATTTTGTTACACCCTGTATATTTAAATGCATGTTGTTGATAGAAACTTATTATTTAATATGCAACGAGTTTGTTTAGAATGTTATATGTAGGCTATATAACGTCACATCCACGGATCAGGCCAAATAATTACAAACCTATGTCTTCTAATATTATTATTAATTTTATAGTAGATTTTCACGTTATATATCGCTGATCAAGGTAAAGCTGCAGCATTTGGACACAGACACTGCAATTAGTGCTCCCTGGTGCTCTACAAATGAAACACGGCCTGCTTAGTGTTATTGGTTGTTTATTAATTGCTTGCCCCTCCTTCGGACCTAAGTCAACCAATGGATATTGATAAGCTCGCATTTTCCTGTTAATACACCAGGGAGTGCCACTTGCAATTTCATACAGCCTGAGATGAAATTAATGCAACTACTCCTACTCTTCACCACCTGTTTATTCGATCTGATGTGTATACTATACAATTGAAGCCATGGACTACAGTGCGATTACGTCAGTGAATGATATGAAAGAGATGGAGCAGTGGATCAATCGATCGAGCTTCAGGCGGCTTTGCAAGAAAATAGTTCCTCCTTGTTTGGCAAATGATTTATTGCCTTTTATAAAAAACGATAATACATTATCATGCAATAAAAGACTGACATACAAGTGTAAACGCCAGACAATCCAATTTGCAATATGGATGGTTACTGCTCATTGCCATTGGCTGCACTTGGTCTCATGGCCCCCTCTTTTGTACCATCTTTTTTTCATTTTTTGTAGTTCTGTATCTTACAGATTTTCATGAAACATTACCCATCACTATCGTATTAAGTTGTTTCTCTACGGCAAATTCCCAACGGCTGAAAATGGATAGTTTGAACAAAATTATGAACTGTCTAAATTAAAATTACGTTTAGTAAAAATGTTTTTTCGAAATATACCGCTGTCCACAAATTTCCAAGTTGTTATGATTTGGTGGTATCTTTCAATAAGGAGAATGGAGTGTAACTTCTTGAAAGGCGTTATGGTTATGGTTAGACTATTAATTTCATGCTCAACCTTTATTTGCCTTTACTTTACTAGCTTGTAGCACGCATGCATGTTACTATACGAAGAATTACTGGAGTTTTTTCTTTACTTAAGGTGCTATATCTTTGGTATAAATATAATATATTCCGAAGAAAGAAATAAAGAGAGAGATAAATAGAAAGGTGGATGCGCTTGTGGCGATAACTTTGAAGGCTAAAAGAGCTCGGAATGAAAATGAGGGAGAGAGAGCGAACTCATCATGTTCTCCCCACAGGTTTCGTCTCTTTAAATCACATTTACAAAAGGTGCATAGCGTGTTGCTCTACGGGAAGTTATCTCAGGGCCCCATCATTAGGCCTAGCAACTTCAGCTGTATTTCACCAAGGTATGGGGCGGACTAGAGAATAAACATGCCTATATACACGTCCTGCCCCCTCTTCTTCCTCCACATATATTCTTCAAAACCGTGAAACCTTTATGCACTTTATTCACGTTCCCCCCTATATAACAAACATTAGAAAAAATACGCGCAAAAAATATTTCTTGCATGCAAATGGTGTATTATAGTCGGCAACGCGTTAAATGTGTATTATGAGACCAATGAAGGAAATTTGCAGTGGAAAGATGTTAAATTTTTCATCCCATCTCAGTGCTTTATGTCAGAGTAATTTTAAAATATATTTAAAGTATTTTGTCATGGCAATTCCTCGATTTCAAAAATTGGGCAGTTTGTTTCAGATTTTCAGCGAAAATTACACACTGTATAAGTTATTGCTAACATTACTATTTTTGTATAAGTATTATCACTGTAAATATTTTTTTCAACTATTACGTCCTTAAATTGCCAGAGGCGTACACTGTTTGGAAAACTATAATTGTTATTTCAGCATAAAATGTAATGAACAAAATTGAAATCTGTCAAATCCACTATATAAATCTCGTTATTCTTAAAGCTTTCCAGCAATGCTATATTCGTTATTTGATTAATTAAATTATCAATTCTGATTTATGAATGCAAATTCTATAATACATATTTAACTTATTATAATTGCGTATCGAACCGAGTCTGCCATGTATGTAGTTATTACTTTTGTTTTATGGCCATCATGCAATAGCAATTAAAACTCATTTCCTGCAATTTGAAACATCGTAATGCCGCATTTCCAAGGTGAAGTAGTATTGTTTTACCTCGTGTATTATATCCACTGATTTTTATCTGGTTACACATAGAAAAGAATAATTGGTAGACGAAATCAGTAATCACCATCGATTTTGCATATAATTACAGCTTGGCCATCCTCATTTAGTGATGTACTTATTATACAAGCATGTTCATGCGTGAAGAATCCTTTTGTCTGCCATTTAGTAATCACCAACCAATTTACTCTGAAAATAGCATGCAGCTCGCATAATATTGTCCCTGTTTAAGCCGAGGATGTATAATTGAAATTACCACCACAAAAGAGTGCTTATCTCAGGCACCCAGGTAATTCTTGTCCTAAATATTATTAATGAAAATGCCAGGCACGATCCCCATCCCACCTCAGTGAAAATGATTGTTCATGCAACATTATCTTGTAATTCTTTTAAATTCTTTGTTTAATTATGATTGAGATTGTGATAGAATTCACAGCAGGATACAAATTTTGCAATATACAAGCGCAACGCAATTGACCATTTTGGAGTTTTTCATTTACGCATGCGCAGTATAACCACCTGTAGGCAGTGGCCATGATGTGGATATCTCGAAATATGTATTACCATTAATAAAGGACAAATTATAATTTTTCCATCGCTTTATGGTGATTTCTTTTTTTTTCCTTTCAACTTAACCTCACCTTATGTAAATATAATTTCAATTTTTTTATTTCATCCTCACTTTTAAATTTTTTATCCTAGAATCTTCTAAATAGAAGTGTACACCTTTTGTTTGCATTCATGCATCCTCACAACATAATTTAGCTGGTTTCATTATTTCCATTAAATGCAATTAAAATAAATACATTTTAATTTGATCTCTCCACATATTTCCTCTTTTAATTTTATTTAAAAAATTAAATATTTTTATACAAGTTTAATTTATACAAATATTAACATTTGAAATTAAAAAGGGATCAATTAGCATTAGGCAATTAAAACTAAATTAAATATATTTCCTACTTTATTTTGTTCATTAATTTAATTAACATCAATTTCTATTTTTATTATCCTTCATGCCCTTCTTATTATAGTAATTTAGCCTTAAGGCTACGGCATGCAGAATTAGGGCTCGGAGGGGTCCCGTTTGGAACCTCGTTTTTGACACCTATAGCCCCAATAATTTCCAAAAATTAGGCGAAAGAGTATAGTGTATGTTCTACACCCTAACGTAGAGATTTTTCTAATACATTGAGCCAAACCGGAGTTACAAAAATTGAAAAAATGGCTATTTTGAATTGGCTTTTGACTTGGTTTGGAACCTCCCATTATGTAACAAATCACAGTAATCAAATTCCAAACCGATACAAATGTAGCACACACTATTCTGCACAACCTAACGTAAACAGTTTTTTGATTTGAAAGCTACTTTTTCTGCAAACAATAAAAACCTGTGAAAATGCGCAGTTTTTCCTCGGAAAAAATTTCTCCTTGCATCAGCGCCCCAATCGGCAATTTGCGACAACACAGTTGTCGGCCCGTGATTGGCCACCAATCACGGGCCGACCGATCACAGCCGAGCGACGCCAGCGCCTCCACATTCTGAAAACCGAAGCAAAATCCAACATGGGATTGCCTTAATTGATGACTGAATAACAACATTTTTTTAAATAAGTTCTAATTATTTATTTCTTCCTCTGTTACCATATACTATGAACATATACCAAAAGACACATAAAATCTACAATATATTTTCACCAATTCGTATTTATCCTCTCCATAATAATACTAGCAACCCAATTATTCAGATCAATTGAGACCAAGGGTAGTCCGGATATGAGAAAATCCGGATTATAACTACAATGAAGGGAAGTTGAGAACAAAAGAAAAACTAGTATGAACTGCTTATTACTCTCAAAATACATATGTAACAAGAATACAGTACACAAAATATTTATTTATTATTACGTACTAATCTTGATTTTAAAAAAAAAATAATAGTTATCGTTTGTTGCAAACGGCGAAATCGCAAATTTGCTTGAGCTGGAACAGTTGGATGCTGCTTAAATCCTTCCGCGCCTATTCATTCATCTGATGCATCTGAAATTAAATTCTAACTAATAATTTCATTATTTTACTTTTAGGCCAAGATTGATTATGATTATCCTTATACGGGTCTAGTATTTTTTTACCATAACGCCTCCTCTTCTGCCATTATTACTGTTTTAAGAAATCGAATAGAAGCTACCTTAATATAATAATAATATTAATATAACAATTGCAATTTGTATTGCCCAACACATTTTATTTGTATTTAAGTCTATATGAAAAACCTTTAGTTAATGTTTAAATAGTCAGTTAAAATTTGAATTAATTTGTTGCTGCCCAGGTAGATTGAAAAACACATCAATAGCGAATAAAAATTGATTTATTGATTAGAAGGTAATGTAACAAACTTGCCAAGCATAACAGGCATTTTGTTTTACATTCTGCGATTGCCGAGTACGACTGCTCTTTTCTGAGAGCAAAGATTCCCTTTTATAAAGGACGGAGAGGAAGTGGTCATATTTCGAGCTCTAGAAGATTCTATAGCAGCTTCCAGTAAGAAACAGGAAGTGATAAAATGTAGAAAATGGCGGGAAAAGGGCATCTGGACAGGAGGTGCCTAAACTTTAACGTAAACAAAACTTGGTGAAAATTGCAAAAAATACTTTGTACTTTTCTTTCCTTGGAAAGGAAAACCACTCTTACATGGTGGATATTTTCATTTATAGTTATGGCACATTGGGACACAACAGTAACATCCATTGCTAGCATTCCTGCCCATCTCACATTTTGTGGTGTTTGAGCTCGCCAACATGCGGTGCTGAAAAATCGAAGGGTCAATGGAACACTGAAATTGGTAATCGTTGTAAATACAGAAAGCGAAAATGTTAGGAAATCGCAAAAATATCAAATCACCCCGAGTAGACGTTCACACTAGCCTTTATATGCTCTTTTGAATTACTAATTGAGAGGACTGCCAAACACTTTTCATTTGTAAAACATGATGAAGCATTTCTCATTTGGCACTTTAACGTAAAAAAGTGTTTTAAATTTTTTGGCACTTGCCACGTTTACCAATTTCATTCTGCGTTTATTAATCCTTTTAGAACATTAAATAATAACAAGGCAACTATTTAAACGTATACTGTGAATTATGAATAATCTCTTATGTGTATTAAGTTTGCTTCAAGTTTCACTGCATGACATACATTTAGAAGAGAAAATTATACAACGGATCGTTAATCAATTATATCAGTGTTTGTCTTTTACATAATGTGCATATTTTTTTAAACCGTGATGTACAATTTTTTTTATCTGCACAGAGATATTATCTGTGCAGCCTATGCAATTGACAACACATCTTTTTTTGTAAACTCTAATTCCAAGTTACCAACATCATAATTTAATAGATAGTATAATTTTTATGTTGGAACTGCGTGTTTAAGAACTCTGCATATTGGTAATTTTCAATGACTTAAAAATGCTTATAGTGTAACATTTTTGCAAAAAAACTTCAATAATTCTTTTTTATACTACTAGGTATATATACAAGGAAATATACATGCATGTACAGTATACATTCTATTCATTGCTAACATCTTTATCTTTCAGACAACAAATCTACTCAGCATTTTACGAAATCACAATGTCAAAATATAAGTTACCTACAGGAACGGTGCTAACAAAATTCAGCGATTTTAAATTTTGTAATTTCGGTTCTTAGAAGTCATGCAGTGAGATAAATGGCAATCATTGTGACTTGGCGTCTTGTTGGTTTAGTTTATGAAGTCCTCGGATGCAAAATGAGCATCTTTTGGGGCAATTGGCACCGATTGGTGTTCAGGGGCAGGTTGGAGGCCTGTGGTTGTTAGCACGTTGCTCTCTTCGCTCACCATGATGTCCCCCTAAATCATCGGACTTAATAGAATCCTGTAATATATGAGTGTTGATTGCGATAAATCCTGTCCACTTCACTTCGCTGATATTAATCATGCTCTGCAACAGAATTTTCACGTTTTTCACTGTGTCCTATATGCATACCTTTTATGGTGAAAAACGTTGCTAGCTTTATGCACAAAGTAATGTAAATGTCTGCATTATATATATTATGGCTACTGGTATTATATTCTATTTGCCAAAAAATAACTGTAGAGTGCGTGCTGAACTCTGCAAACTCTCTGCAGGGGTAAAAAAAAAGCATGTAAGCATATTTGAGTATGGAGTGTGTATACGTATATACACCTATATATGAAGAAAGTTACTTGTCAAAACCTCGCCAACATCTCCCGTGGTGTACATGCCTTGCAGTTGGTAGCCTGAAGCACATTTTCCTCAATATTTATTCGCCTTTAACTGCATGCATGCTTCTTTTCTTTTCTCCTTCTTCTTCTCATCCTTCCTACAAATCTCTGTCTTGTTAAATTCCTAAAAAGTCAGTTGCATGAAAAAGAATGCGTTAAATCCTCCAGTAATTTTCGCGTTAATATATAGCCTGACATTGTACGGTGGATACTGGGGGTTAAATCTTATACATTAAGCTATGTGTCTTGTGTTAACAGGAGAAAAAAATCAGCGTGCAGCATGTTCCGGTAAACGATGTTAAACGTTCATCATTTTCGCCTTCTATATACAAAGTAATATAATGTTGAATTTGTGAATAAAATACATTATTGTAGAGGTTTCTATATTTGAAATATACACGTCTCATTTTGCAGAGCTGTTTAAGAGTTTCCAGCTTTAACAGGTTATTAAATTAGTATAAATCATTTTATACATGATTAAACAAGCTCAATAATGCTTGTTACTCTCTGAACAATTATCTGCAAAAGTGGAAGTTATAACGTGAAATAGGACCTGTATTCTAATGGTTTTCATTATTATCTCCAGTAATTTTCTCTTAGATAAACCAAACTCCTCATCGTAAAAACATTTTACAGTATAGTGATTATTTAAATATTTTAAATATACCCAAGTAATTTTATGTATGGATATTTCAAGCTTCAAAGTTGAAATGTGTGTGAATGAGGAGTTATTTCGCAAGGAATGAACATTCACTGCATTACATATCGTGTATTGCTCAATACCAGAACTAATTATGTGTCGATAAAAAAAAATCTTATTTTTTTTCAAATAATCACGAATCGGTCTTTATGCAAAGACCTTGATGATATAATCACATGATTGCGATACCAATCAAACTTGAAGTCCATCGTTGCATGCTATAAATAACATTGCATATCATGTGAAACATTATGCAATGTTGGTGATTAAATTGTTAAGAGTAGCCAGTAGCAATTTTAACTGATGGAAAAGTTTCTAACCATTGTGTAGGAAATCTTTAGAAGGGCATCCATGCAAAAATGAGTACATATACCTATATGGAAATTTCCCTAAGAAATCTATATTTTGGAAAGCTGTGACAGAAAATATTTTCCTTGATATTATATGGGAAAGAAGTGGTTTTTGAGGGCAGCTGCGACAACGCATGCAACAGATACAGACGACAGTGTAGCGATCGCGAAACACTTCAGTGAATTCCCTGTCGTTGAAAGACGGCCATTTTGAAGAAGTAACTTGATCCGCCACAATGAAATGACCCATTCACATTGGCCGAGTTTTCTACTTGCCTGCACCAAAGAGAGACCAGTGGCACCTGAGGGTTTCACAAAGGTCCATGTCGTCTTGTCCCAGGTATCTATTTCGTTTTTGTATATGCTTGATATAGGCTTCACACGGCGTCTCTTGAAGGCAAGGGGGGTGGTTTAGGGGTTAGCCCCCTTTCCCTTCTCTCTTCTCATTGCAGAGTTTTGTGGTTGGTGCTGCAACAACAACTCTGGCTTTGAATCCAATTTGCGAGGTCCTTTTTGGGCCGCCCCACGCATCGACCGGAAGAAGTCAGCACGAGGCCCCAATGTAGCCATGCAGCTTTTGCTGAACACCCCCGTCCCCTGTATAAGCCTAGATCCCCCACCCAATATCCTCGGTTGGTACAAGGGCCCAGGCCCTTTCACTGATCCCGTCACACAAAACCCTCCTTACAAGGCCCTACAGTGTGAGATGATGATAGTTGTCGGTGTCGTAGCGTGTCGCTTAAATCCAACTTATTTCTGCCTATTTGCGCGGAATTAGGGTCCTTGCGACAAAGTGGCCCCACAGCAAAAACACGCCCAACAATTGCAGCCCACCCAGAATCTGAAGGCGAAGCGAATCTCCTGTTTTATTCCTGTGCAGGGACACCATGCAATCCTCCGAGACGTTTACGTTTCATTTGTTCACACTAATCCTGTTTTTCCTATAGGATGTTTGTATTCCCTATATATAGGTGGGTTGATGGTTCTGAACTAATAATGCATATGATAGCTTATATAGCATTCAATTCAATTCGGGCATCATGTCAGTCAAACTTTGTGGAGGCAATGGGGTGGAGATAGATCCCAGTATCGGCACATAACGGTATGATCACCTGTAAAATTTAACAAACTGTTTAAATGGCTGTTGCCAAAAAGCATCAAATCACTCTTATGTTTTAATAGAAACAAAATATAAAAATTGTATACAAGTAGTCCTGTTCATGGAAGATGAGCTCCAAAGGTCACATATATCAACATTCAAGGGACTGAGCACAGCTAAGCCTTGCAATGCAGGCAGGTCTGTGATTTTATGCGAGTTGTGACCTTGGTGGTTCATCTTTCGTGAACAGGACTGTAGTCTGTACAGAATGGTCCATTGCAACAAGTGGGAAGGGATGATTGATATTTCACTCTAATCGTACGTGTGACGTCAGAGTTTTCTTATTAGCGTTTAAATAAATTCACTTGTATGTGCAAAACTGCAAAATGTATGTGTTGAACTTTATGATTTTTCCAGTTTTTTGCTCTCGAGCGACAGACTCCAACGAAGTTTATAATTATAGAGTCTCAAATGCTATCCAGTCATATCAAATTTGAAGGGATTGCCACGCTTGCTGAACACTCGATCATATTAAAATGAGATTCTGACAGTCGATTAATTTTTCCATCTTCTCCATAATTAGATTGTCTCGGTGTCGATCTTGATCTATCTCGGTAAACATGTCATAACGGATCATTGAACATAATAACTGACGACATTTTGTTGCTCGCTTCAGTAGAAATATTTGCAAATCACATGCAAAGATGTTCTGTTCCCAATTTAAATTAATAGTTGATTGAACTGCATATTCGCTCGCAAAATTAAAAAAAAATATCAAGGTCTGCTAAACAATTAACATAGTATGTATTATATATTCATATACCATTTATATACCGTCTAAATATTATTTCTAAAATTACAAGAATTGTTTTTATATCTAAATTAACATTTATATATGCTAATTTAATTTTTTGAGTGCATGAATAGTCTAGCAATATTTGAAATACAACTAAATTATTTTAAATTGTCTATAATTACGTCATCATCAGGACTACAAAAATAAATATTGACTAATTTGAGTAAAATGTGAATGTTTTTGAAAGTAACTAGTATGAATTACTATAATTGCATGGATCACGAAGTTAGTTGCGTTTTATCTATGCATAGCATTGCATTTTTAGATATTTTTAACTGTAATAATGAGCTCAAGTGTATTTCTTTGATTTTTTGCGATGAGTATTTTTATTGTACGCATTTATGTCATTTCGACATTTGAATTTGGCACATGGAGTTATTTATGGAAGACTGCTGCACCTGTCTATAATATGCTGTCTTTAAGTGAAACATGAGCATAAAAGTTAAATTGTTTTCAAACCATTCTTGTAAAGCCTGGTTTTCAATAACCAGTTCTTTTGGCGGTATATTTCCTTGGAAAATCCATACATATGTATGGCAGGCGTAAAGCGAACAGTTTTGTTATCTCTTTGTAATGAAACTTATCACAACGTTGCAACTATTCATGGAGCCATGTTGCTTGAAAATCAACAAGAAATTGTCCTATAGTTTCGCTTTCTTTTTTCTTCTTCTGTGCAAATAGTATTTCATTTAGCATTCAACTCTTGTTTTTTGGAAATATTTGAGTTATTTTGCTCTTTTTAAATTGTGGTTTGACAACATTCTCGTATTCAATGACTTTTCACAGTCTTCAATGTGGTGTTTGAAAAATACCACTGCTCTTCTATATTACTAGTGCTTGTAATATAGTGCAATGTTGCATTCAGCGAGTGGACAATGCAGGAAACTACAATATGTACTTGTTTTTTTATTGGAAAAATTCAAATGAAATGGGCGGGTGTGTGTTTTTGAACTGATGGGTTGACATATTTTGATTCATGAGGGCGGTGCAATCCCTTTGAAATTCAGTTTTATCATTCATTTATGAAGCGTTTACACCTGTGTTTTTATCGGGCCAACCAAGCTTGGAGGGAGATCTTTGAGCCAGACAAGTTGAATGCGTTTCTTTGAATTTTGAATGGCAAGGCTTCAAGATGACAGTACTAGTGCACCGAATGGAGGGGTGGGAAAGAAATACTTGACACAGGGTCCTTACCTAATTATTACCTTGACCGATTCTGGAGCGCGTGCGAGCAACGCCCGAAATTCAACCGACTCTGATGAGGGTCACACATAGAAGCCAATGTCTAATGTCTACAAACCCTGAACCAATACACAAACTATTTATCATGTAGTACACTTTTTCTTCTAATATCTCGTATGTATACTTTTGTACCTTTGTATGAACATAAGTCTCTTGTATTGAAATTCGCCCCTATACTTGTTTTAAACATTTGCCCAATTGCATTAGAATTGAAATGTCATTCGCATTAATGCAATGTAATCACATTGTGCTTCACAAACTTTAACATTCATATGGGGGGTTGACAAATTAATTTGAATAAGATTAACACAGAATGTGCGTGGTTAAGTGTGTGAAACACAGTTTTCTTAACATTTGCTAAAATCTAGTACTGATTCTCCACGACGGCCGATGTTATCGAATATAGGTATCTGCAGCTGCTTTGCGAATTTTCCTTTTCTCCTATTTATAAGTCTATCAGGGCTAACGTTGCACTATAGGAATAGACAATAACAATGATATCTCACAGCAGAAATATATAGTAATCTTTGAAATGTATCCCAACAATTCTAAATACGATGAATATCTCTCAACCAAACTTCACTGAAATATTAAGGTAAATATTGTCATTTCCGAAGTTCTGTATTTATGGATCACCTTGCAATAAGTACAATTTCGAGCTCGAACAGACTGTATTTCGAAAAACGTTGAGACGTATGAGTCTGGATTTAATTTAACGGTGGTTTTGACAACCCTGCGGTATAATTGCAAGTTACATGCACGTGCCCAGAGCGACAATGACGACATTTGATAATCGATTGTGTGACGGTTAATGATGGCTGCAACGGGGCAAAACGAAGCAGTGAGTGGCGCTCGATTACCCCCAATTTGTTTCAGGTAATCGCCACTATTGAGTCCCTCATTTAACGCACGTCCAATTACCCCTACATATATATATCTGCAGCTACAGTGTATATAGGTATCAAGCAGCTAGGTATGGCGAACCAAGAAATAATGCCTAGGGCCGCAATGGGATTTCTCTCATGCAAGCCACTGCTTTATTGTTCTGCAGCCGAGTTGTTCACTGATCTGGGACTTTGGGAGAGGAGAACATCTTGGCCAGGCGCTTTATCTTTACAACCCAGCTAAATTTCTTCCCAGAGACGCATAAAAGCAACTCATGTATTCATACCCATGTCCAGGCTAGCCAACTACATGTGTCCATGCGTGCTGGCCCTTCTATAGTACATATATGCAGTGCTATGCTCTGAATGCCATTTAAAACCGAAAACCTATAAACTGTTTGTTTTATGGGATGTCTTGGTTGGGGAATTGCGCCGTGTGACGTGCACCTTAGGTCCAACTTTGTCTTGGGACACATATGCTTGCTAGCTTGTCGTCCATTGTTGTTGAAAGCCATAAAATATATGAAAGTTTGTGGAGGTGCAGATGC
>WWPM01021698.1:0-49308 GCA_023279145.1 Glomeris maerens
CATGTTGCGCTCCCATTACACCACATAATCACTTGAACACCCAGAATTATGCGTCCTCTTCTTGTTTGCATGCTGTCACCAGGTGACGTGCCTTCTGCGACCCTCAAGGATTCACAGGTCATCACGCCCACGCCCACCAGCAACATCATTACCACATCCACAACCATCACCAATACCCTCAGAATCTCCACGAGATCCTCCTCTTCTAGCAACCGCAAAGATGGCAGACAGAGGGCGCAGTTAGACGACATCCTCTCTGGACTTGTCAAGTTGCTAGGTGGGAAAAATGTGCATGTAGCCAGTGGCGCAAAACCACCAGGGCAACTGGAAGATGAGGCCCCAACAACACCTTTACCATCACCAACACCGGATCCGGTAACAACCGCTCCTCCGGCTCGCATCAACAATAGAGCACCACCGAAACTTACTTTCGACGTGCCGAATGTCACAACTGATGCAACGACCCTGAAGCCTAGCCAGAGCGTCCCGCAAGGTCCAATAACTGAATGGGTGCCTGCAATAATGCCAGCTCAAAATGTCTCAATGGGAGTAATGGCGCCCAAAGTGAACATATCAAGTACGGTGACTGCAGTGCATTCTTCCATTGGTACTCCGTCTGCGAGTACAGAAAGCCACGGGGACAAAGGTGAGAGTTTGTCAATCAAAGAATGTATCTGCATCCATGACCTGTAACTGTATTATTCATTTGCAGGTGCGATTGAAGTCTCTTATGGCACTACACCACCACTACCAACAACAACCGCGACTACGATCACAACCACAACCGTAGGAGCTGCAAAGACCACCACCACCAATCCAGGTCCTGTAACCGGAAGACCCCATATCATTCCGGTAGACATAGAAGACATTGTGGGACACGCACACCCCGTTCTTCCTGAAATTGAGCAAGCACCGAAGGCGACAAAAGCCTCGACGGAGCATTCGGTTTTCATCGATGGCCGCAAAACCTACTTCAACCTGATGCCCACAGACACGGGTGCAATGGCTCCTCACGATGACTCTACGCTCGTCAATGTGGGCGTGGGTCTGAACTTCGATAATGAACCTGGTTCTCAACCCAAACCTCAGCCGCTTCCACAACCCTCGGCGGGGGAAGTTTCTGACGCTCGGCCTCCGATGAGAGCCAGGCCCCCAGCGAGGCAGAAGCCAGCAAAGACTCCCGTTGAAGATATTGGTAAATCTCCCATCAGGTGAGTGCCAATGACAATTTCAATAGCAGAGAAAAGAATATGAACGACTGTTTTTGACATGCAGAATCGACACGTGCATTGTGGGAGACGAGAACGCTTGCGATGCGAAAAACAACGAGTCGTGCCGCGTGGAAGCGGGTGTTAGTTCTTGCACTTGTCGCCCCGGTTACTGGAGACAACCCTTTGGACAAGGTTGTGCACGTAAGTACCGAATCATCACAACTGTAGCCTATCCAATAAATAGGCCTATATTAATCGATTTGGTTTTTCAAGCTGCCATCGCTCTTTTGGTGTACATCCAACTGGACCGCTTGGGAACAACCAAATTATCCTTTAATCCTCGCTACGGGGACCCCATTTCAGAAGAGTATCAGGCTCTGGCAGCCGAATCCAAACTGGCTGTGAGCTGAAACCCGTCCATTGTCATTACACGGCCTGTACCAGTCACTATATTCTTCTACTATTCCCACACAGATGGATTCCTTGTTCACGTTCTCCGACCTTGCCGACACATACTTAGGTTGTGGCATCAACACGTTCTTCTCCATCAACGGCAAGGTGACCATCAACTCAACTGTTCATCTGGCTGACAATTTGCAAACACGGGACGAGGCCATCAAACGTACCATGCGCAGGACCCTGTTGTCAGTCATCGAACAGCGAAACCAGAACTTGGGTCGCAGCCGACTCTATGTTGTGGGCCGACTCAACCCTATTCCAGGAATACAAGGTATGTATGCGGACTCGGGTATAAGACGAAGTGAACATTGACTGCCTATGCTTATTCCACAGATGCGAACGCATGCGCGGACCGCAACATGAACGATTGCTCGGAACTCGGTGTCTGTGAAAGGCGGTTTGGAGGATTTGATTGCAAATGCAATCAAGGATATGCCGATAAGTACACGCAGGATTCTGGAAAAGCAGGCCGTGTTTGTGCAGGTATGCGTTTTTAACCATTTACGATTTAAACTGTTCCAATTTTCTTATTTCCAACTTTTTCCAGGCTGCCTGCCAGAATATTGCAACAACAGAGGGGAATGTACAATCATCAACGGCATCAAATCATGCATGTAAGTTTTCCCCAGTTTAAAATTCCATTACAACTTATTTGACTCGTTATAATTGCTACAGGTGTCAGGGTAACTACATTGGAACGAGGTGTGAAACGGATGGCGAAGGTAAAATACGAAGCAATTTACTCAATTTGCATGGGAATAAACAATGGCTATTGTTCTAGTACTGGGAGTGGCACTTGGAGCTTCACTGGCAGCTCTGTTCATCATCATTCTGACCCTGGTCTGCTTATGCATGTGGAGGTAACCATTTCACAATGTTTATTGCAAACAAAATCTCAATGTTAGTAACTTGTGGTTGAATGGCTGTTGCAAATAGTCGCCGTTGGAAGAAAGATCAGAAGGCGGTGATGAGAGGAACTAGTACGCGTGACACTGGCTTCAGCTACTTGGGCAAACCAAGCGCGCCAGTGACAACATTACCCCATGAAACCATGGACAGGGAAAGACCTCATTGGCCACGTTTGGTTGAACAAACAGACAACTTCTATGCGGTAAATGCCCCATGGAGTGAAACTAACATTTACTTCACTTTTGACAAAATCCAAATTATTTATTATCAATTCAACTTTTTCTTCCCAGCAGCCTGATCCACTCCCAACAGAACACCATCTGCCATATGTCATAGCCCGGCCACCAAGGTCCAGTTCTCCTCAACACTTAAGGTCAATGCCGAACGCATTGACCAGTAGCCGTTCCAACATTCTGGATGACACAGATGAAGATAACTTTGGCACCACCACCCGTTTCCAGTTCCCCAGACCTAAGACAAAGCCATCACCATCCTCCAATGCGGTAGACAATCTAATATCTCAAATTCAAATTTTCAAATATTAGTATACACCTAGTTTTTCTTGAACCCAGGACCAGAGCAACATCTACTACGACATTACATTCCCTAGTGCATATGACCCTTACGGACCTGCCAATGAATACGCATCTACCAACGTATTCCAACTGAAAAACATGAGGCCAACGTACAACTGACCGCCTTGTGGAAAATGCATTTTGAAATTGATGGGAGAAAACTCGTGCAACACGAAAGCAAAATGTTAACAACGCTGGCCGTTAGAAATTGAGTAGTCAAATATCGAGCATAATGCCGGCATTCCACGTACTGTATATACATAATATGTACCTTCACAATTCGAAATAATTAAAACTTATGAAAATTCTGCAAAACGATCGCTTCATTATTTAATATAAAACTTCAAAATCACTCTGCAATTCTTATAAATTACGTCCTTAACTCGCAGGACTGAGATTGAAACCACTCCTTACATCTTAAAAATTACCAAGTAAAATATTTCTATTAGAATTCATAAAATAGCTTTACCTTTTCTTCGCACAATTCACAAAACACTGACGTGTAACTCTACATGAAACAGTCTTTCCCATGGGGTCTTCAGCGCTTCAATCAGGGACACCACTGAAGACGACCTCTCGGCACGCACTACCCAACACATTTCCTGTTGCTTGTCTTCATTGACAAACTTTAAATGGATATCAGTCTCTCGATCTGCGTATTGTTCCTGATATACACAAGCACGTTACGTGATGAAATTCAAAGTCGTCCTGCATATTGAAATCAAATATCTCACCAGATTTGACAGATCATGAATGCTCTGCTTTGAAAGAAGCGTGAACTGCTGCCCGGCTAATATTTCACGAGTTGCGGAAACAATGTGAGGTTTAGGGAAGAGCAGATTTTCTTTGGCAACGTAAATATGCGATTCAGTAACAACAAGAGACACTGGTTCCAATTCTCCATCTGCAATGAATTGCACTCATTTTATACTCAAAAAAAAATAACCAAGTCATTCAAATGGAGACTTAGTACCACTTCCTTTCCAGTGGCACATCATGTAGAGCAAAAGCTCCTCACGAGCCTCTGCGTCACCAAGCAGCTGTTGCGCAATAGCATCCATAGTTTCATCCGAAATCATCGAGAACTCGACTTGGATGTGGTCGAATTGTGCTTCTTGGAATTTGTCTGCAAATTTCACAAAATACGCTCTATAAATGGTTCACCGTAAATACATACCGGGTGTCCCAAAAAGACATATACACTCTTTGGGGCGTTATAACTCAGCAACGAAATGAGATAGAAATACGAGGTCTGTTTTATTTTATACTGTGAAGTTCCTGAAACCCGTACATGTTCAAAATGTCCACCTTTTTCTACAATACACTCCCAACACTGACGTCGAACGGAACGACATACCGACTGGATTGTTGCCAATGGAATGTCATTGATGGCACGTTCAATCTGAACTTGTAATTCCGTTAGTGTTTGTGGTTTTGTGGCATACACAGCGTTCTTCGAATGAATATCTCGTCGCCATTTTGTTATCTAAGCGTGTGAACAGCGTTGCTACGCGTTTCTAGCACCATCTAGACCATACGCAACAAAACTTACATTTCCATCTCATTTCGTTGCTGAGTTATAACGTCCCAAAGAGTGTATATTTGTTTTTGGGACACCCTGTATATGTATATTAACACTTTATATCACCTGCGACGAAGGATATAAAAGCATTTGTTTGATCTGCATCGCGCAGTAGGATCGTGTAGCATTTTCCCTCGGTGTTCTTTCGCGTGAACTCAAACCTGAATCCTTGACTTCCGAGACAGCATGTTATGTAGCGCAAAGTTTGCAGTGTGTGGGAGCCCACGAATTTCAGCCAAGTCTCTACAAGCAACCTAATGTAAAAACCATACATTAGACTGCATTCAATTCGAACGGGTACAAGTCGTCATTGCATACCCTTCCTTTCCAATTATTTTCAGCAGATACACCGCTGCATTTGTAAGTACTATTAAGCCCATCCATTCCTTTTCGCCATATGGCACCACAGCACTCTGTGATGATACAAAGTTAAACGATTGCCACTTTTTAATAATAACAGGAGTTGTTCTGTTAAAACTGCTCACACCTTCAATACAGCTAAACACTCTTCTTGGGGAGATAATATGTGCATGTCCAAATACAGTCGAATTCTATGATCGATCACCAAGAAATCTGCAAACGAATACTGCAAGCTTGCAGAACCGCTGCCAGATTTCCGTTTGGCTTCGGGGAATTTGTCACTGCCTCCAACCGAGGCTGCAAGAGAGTTGCCGTCTTTTTTGGAGATCAGCGGTGTTCCCGGTGGCGATTTCAACAACGTCTCCGACAAATTCTGTTCCATCGCGGTACAAACACTGCCAGTCATCGAACCTGAAGAGCTACTTCCGACCTTCGAATGGCTCTGAACTTGCTGTTGATTGGACACAGTATCGCCATCGTAAATGTTAAACACTAACTGTTCATGCTGAGTACCGAGATCCTGGTGATTTTCAAAACTAGACAAGATTAAGTAATCATTATCATGAAATAAAACCTAGTTGAAAGCTAAGAAATTACCTATTATCAACTGTGGTGCTTTCTGACTTTCCTGGCTGCACAACAATGATGCTACTCTGGCTGGGGTTACTGAGTATAGTAACGTCACTTCCATTACGTCTCAGCGAATAGCCAAAATCTTCCCTGTTGCTTGCACCTGCGCATGTGCTCGGCATTTCGCAAACCGGCTCGGCTACTGCCCTTTGCACATCTCCTTCCAAAGAATGATCACTCATGTGAACCTCTGCTTTTATCACAACTTCAGTGCAGCAGTTGGGCCCCAGAGCCTTCGAATCGTCACTCACAGGAGCAAGGCTAAAAAAAACACATTAGGCCTTGGACATCCAGATTAAAGTCCTGCAAACATTAAGCAGATATTTACACTTGTAATTTTTCAGCAGATTTCGGAGAAATACTTTTCCCTGCAAGTTGGGCTGTTATTGATACAGGGCTCAATGTGTTGGGAAATGAAGAACTCTCAAGTTCGACTACAAGCTGGGAATCACAGTTTGGACACACAATTATGCTAGAAGAAGGTTCACTCAAATATCCTGTGTCGCAAGACAAATGATCGAAACAAGGCAAGATATAGAGCAGTGAGATTACGAGAATCATCCAATGTGTAAACAGACAAACAGTTGTAGGAAATGACCTAATTATTGCAAACACTAATTGAAACTAATTTTCAGATGTGATACAAAGTAACCTTGCGATTAGTCGCTGTAGATTATGCCAAAAAGGAAACAAAAAGTGTGTCGAGTTAACTGATTTTGCTTCAGAGCTGTTTGCCTGTTTAAATTTCATTAACCTTGTGAAGAACCAACACTGGATGGCACGAATGTAGTGGAAGATGGATGCATAACCACCTGCTTAGCAACATGTTTCGAAAATTGTGACGAGCACTTCAAACACTAAAACAAAATCCATATCCAAATTAATATCAAGGAAAAAATATGGAGACAATGGGACTGAAAATACTTGTAATGCCCCAATAGTCATATTCTTTAAAGTCGTTGCATGCATTGCATCTTCCAGCGAAGATACAAAACTCTGCAATGTGAAACATGTTCAATATAACATCTCCATAGCACCAAATTAAACTGTTAACACAAACCTGGTAGCTTTCAATATCATCTAGCCTATAAACACGTTCCCGTTTGTCTTGTTTAATGTAATTAAAAGTAACTCTAACAGCATTGCACCTTCGCTCTTGGCCATTATCACTATTAACCTTAGCATAAGAAAAAACCATTACCTTCACTACATTTACAAATACCATATACAACAGCAAACCTGAAACTTTGTGATCGATTGAATGCTACAAAGATCAAGCCTTTGAAATGTTTTCGCTGTTAAAACATGCTTCTCTCTTATATCCGTGTCCGTTATGATGACCATTATTGTTTCAAGAACATCAGTGCCGGGCTTTTCTCGCTGAACAATAAATGGATTTAAATCTGCCAATTCTGAACAGAAGTACACTGTATCAATTTTTTTTGGCTAATATAGTTATTTTTCTTCAACAAACTTTAAACTTAAAATAAATACATATCTTACCATCATCTTCCTTATCGCTTTCGGACATTTCATCAACTGGAACTTCTTTGCTAATCGTTTCAGTTACATTTTCCTCACGTTCCTTATCTTGTAGTTGGTCATCGTCAGTCTCAAGCACAATTATGTCATCGCTACACTGCGAGATCCTTTTGTGTTTGCTCTCTTCTTTGCTGCTTGTTACTACAGACGTTATACCTGAAAAAAATTAAAAGTTACTGAAGTAATTCGCAACGGGTATAGCTGAACGCCATGTCTTACCGAATTCCTGCGCATTTTCAATGGCATCACTTTGCTCTTGATTCAAGGCACTGAGCTTATTTTCTATGACCAACCACGACTCGCCGTACTGTTTATGGCGCTGCTCAATTTCCCGCTTGGTTTGGTCAAGTTCCCTGTCAAATGTCCTGCTCAGTGATGATGTCACGCTTGCCAATTCGCAGCCCTCATCTTCATTGTGAACAGGATCGTTGATAACGATATCGCGCAAAGCTGTTACTTTTCTTCCGCGCTTCTCCAGTTTGGATTTCTTATTTCCTGCAAATAGTGGTCATACAATTTTTCGTTTTTTCCACAATACCCCTTGCGTTGTTGCCATGTGGTGATCCTTACCAATTTCTTTACTGACTACCTCCATTATTTCAGCCTCGGGAAGATTTACGCTGCTACTTGCAAAGTCGATGAAATCATTTATTTCTGAAGGAGAAGAAATATGCTGACTAACATTGGGACATGAGCTCTCATTTGTATTATGCTTATTGAGACACTGTGAGGATAATCTTGACTGCAAGCAAATTCAGATGAATCAATTCATAATAATAATACACATTTTAATATACACATACACTTACTACAATTTCTTGTTTGGTGAGCGTTTGCCCATCTAAACAAAACTAAATGAAGACAAAATTACATCGGGAAATGAGAATTCAGCAAATTTCGGTCAATTGCACTTGTTTTTACCTGATATAAACAACAATAATCATGCAGACAATCCACAATGTTTTTCCGGTGAGAACTCTTATAGCAAAGAGGGTTTCCAAGCACAGATAGCTACGAAGAAATGCAAAAAGTTGTCAAATAACAATAATAACGCATTAAGAATCGTAATTTAACTGACATTTTGCAAGTATTCCAAAGCGCAGATGGCGCTTACGCAGCAGTGATCCAATACGCAATTATATGACATATCTAAATGTTGCAAGTACTTGTACGATTCCACACCTAGATTATTACAAAATATAATCAATATCGCAGTATTTCCTAAAATTGTCAAAATATATTATGCTGAATACCTTTCAAGGACTCTATGTTGTTATTGCTTAAGTTCAAGAAACTCAGACGTGAATGCGCCCATTCTGACAAGCATGGAACCTCCTTCAATAAATTGTAGCTCAGATTTAGATGCTTCAAATTTGGAAGATACTGCACAACAGGTAAATAGTAGTTTAAAAAAATGGACTTTGGCACGAATTGCAATCTCATACCGACCTGCAGGCCAGAAGTGTTTGAAAGTAAATTGTGACTTAAATTCAGTGACACAAGGTTTGGAAGTAATTTCTAAACAGTAAAAATAACAAAAACTTAAGAATGTGAATGTATATCCCAGCAGTCAATTAACAAATGAATATGATGGACCAGTGAAATATCCAGAAGCTTGATGTCGTTAAAGGATAGTTTGGCAGAAACAAGCTCTGGCCATGCAAATTCCGAGCTACGATCTCCCCCACAGTTTGCAAACAATTCCTGATTGAATTAAAATGTAATAAGCATAGCAAATATTTAGTTACATACAAAAACAGAATTCAAATGCTAGAAATTAATAAACCTGCAAAGATCCTAGGCAACGATGACAATCAATTGCTATCAAATGTGGTCTTAAAGACTGTAACCCAGTTATTAGATGCAAAGGCACTCTTTTGATTTCTAGCGTTTTCAGACATTTGAACACTGACAGACTGACATCTCCTTGAAGAGTGTCTGACCCTCTCGAAAGCTGCAATTAAAAGATAGATTGGCAATTATGTAATTATAAAGTACGCTTATATACATTTTTACAAAAATCAATTGGGGAATATATAAATCACCTTCAAGCTGGGTGTTTTCTGAACAAAGTCAAAGAGGAAATGAGCATCTAAATTGACACTGAAATGAACTTCAACTTGCTGGAAACATTCATTGAGACGCCCAAGAGCGCAAGAAGTTAGGGCCAGTTTCGTTTCACCGTTCAAAACTCTTTCCCCTATATATCGATATACCTAATGTTAAGACTTGGCATGGTAATTAAACGGGTTCGATACACTCAATTATTACCGTTGCTTCTAAGAACATTGGCAAGTTCTGTAATCACCGAATTGTCCTCCGTGCTGTCATCCGTTTGTCCTACACGATGCATATTCACCATAGGTAACGCAACAGTTTCCCGAAAATAAAGTGTTATTGCGAAACATCAGTCACACGCCCAAACGTCATCACCCAGCGAATACGAATTTAGAACTGAGACTGGTTCGGTACAAGGTACACAAATCGATACGCATCGAAATTCCATCAACCAACAGAAAACTCCGATGACATCAGAATGAAGTTTGCAAGTAGGTGATTGGACAATAATGTAATGAACCCCGCCTACCATTATACTGTTGTTTGTTTGTGCGCAACTAGAAGTTCAAGCAAATCCTGCCATCGAAACTATAGCCGGGATCTTCAAAGGCTCGAACGTTGGAATTTGCACCTGTCAGAATCTTATTTTGTAGAGAGCATTGCGTCATTTCGGAGAAATATGGTAAAGAGGTAGCGCGCAATAAGGTTGCCATGGCAACAACCTCATAGATACAACTGTGAATGTTATATATGTTGTCATGGCAACGTGATCCAATTAAAAAAAACTTGTTACCTCTTATTGTTTTACGGCGTATGATAAATGCCATAAATTTTTTAAAAATCTTGAACAAAAATATAAATTAAAAATGTCATTGAAGACAAACAAAAAAAAAACTGATATTGGATATATATTGGAAACAATTCAATTTTTTAGGAAATTACATTTGCAAGTGAAGTTTTTAGGCAATTATAAACAAAGTAAAATTAAAAAGTGGACATTTAAAAGTAGACTTGCGTGAATTAACAAATTCAATTATAAAAACAATATTCAGAATTAAATATACATTTTTTAATGACTTAAATTTGCATCAGACTTCCACTTTGGGTTTGAATGAACATCATCAAGCAGCCATCTGCAACTACATGCGTTTTGCTAGATTTCGCCGAAGTCAGAACCTACATGCAATTGAAGTTTGCTTCGAGAACATAAAGTCATCCAGGTATCAAGCATAAATAACAATTATTATCCTTGCAGTATAAATAAACAAATAATTGGTTCACAGGCTTTTAGAAGATAGCTACACTGCAGAAGAAATACACACGATCATTGATGACTTGGCAGCAGTTGTTCGTGCTGACGTTGAAACTGAAATGATCAATTCCACGAATACCAATGCTTTGCTTCTGCAGCAAATTTTCTCACAAGCTGAAAAATGGCACCTCAAATTACAAGCAGATACCACCGATTTGGAAAACAGGCCAGAACAATATTTTAGATAGATTTAAAGTAGCGATAACATTACATCACCCTAAATGTTATTGTTACTGCCCCTCATATCCTCTTGAGTATAATCTTAAACTCCATTAAACTAAAATTTTAGTTCCTTTATGCAGGGAACTCCTGGACAAGATCAGAGATTTTGAAATCAGCCAATTATCTAAAAGCCACGCAGAAAGTTGCAGCCCACAGTCTCCCATCAAAGTAAAACTAGAACCAATTCACGATTATGGTGGGACAGAATTGTTGAAATTGGAAATTGAAAGATTGACCCAGGATAATAATAAACTACGAGATAGAGTTAAACAGATGGAACTGCGGGTACATTTCGTAATGCCACGGCTCGTGTGAATTGTTACTGAAATCTTTGTGTGTTGCAGTTGTCAGAGTGTCTACATGATCGCAGTCAATTGAACGAAACTCTGAGATCAACATCAGATGAGCTCAAAGATTTGAAATGTGATCACGCTGCAAGAGTAGACCACGGAGTTTCCCAATTACAAGAGCAGCTGGCAAACACTAGACTTGCCCTTGAGGAACTGAAAACTAACTCTACACCTAAGCATGATTTGGAAGTCAATCTTGCACAAGCAAAACATGCGCTGCTCCAAGTACAATCACAACTGGAATCGGCTCAAACGGTTTGATTTCTCTTTGTAATAACGATACAAAAAGAGACTAAATGAAATAAGAAGTAACGTGACTGAATTAATGGCACAGGAACTGAGCAGTAAATTCAACCAAACTGCTGCATACACTAATATGAAGACCATGATTCAGCAAAAGAATGACATTATCAAATCTCTTCGATTAAAACTGAGGCAGTAAGTTTCTTATACATTCTTACAGGAAGTATTTCACGTGAAGCCAATTATAATTGCTCATTTACTTTCCCAAGTTACGAGCCTGAAGCGGACATCGCGCAAGATTAACGATAACTGGAAAATTCATCACCACTGATGGTTTTACTTTTTGTTCTTAACTGCATCATATTCCAACAGCCACAACAAAGCATGAAATCTTGATCATAATCGTAAATCGCACAAAGGAATTTGAATTTAAATACGTAACCAATGTCACTTTAAAAAAGGATAATCACACCAAGTTTTTTGAGCGGCTGATCATGTAATAAAAATCTGATCGCCACCAATAAATATAAGAAGTTTGTTCAAAGTTGCAACGTTACTTAAGCTGGTTGTACTTGCCACTAAGCTGACACACAGCGTCAAGAAAATGACACTGGAGAGCCTTCGCAATCCTTCGGTTCGGCACATTTCAGCACTTGTACTTTAAAGCTAACTTTCTTCGGGGTAAATCTACAAGAAAATAACACTAAATATGCGAACTTTTGGATTTATGTTCAAGTGTAAAGTGTGTGTACCTTGAAAAGCTGTTGTCAAACATAAATGTGTACAGTCCAATCTTTTTGGCTACTAATTTGCCACGGATCACTTGCAAATGTGAATCGCATCTGGTGGTTGGGACTAAGATTTGGGCCGGACAATGAGCTCCACCTTCGGGCCCTTGAGTACTTCTAAATTCCATCATGAAAGCGATACTCTAAAAAAAAAAAGAAGTAGAAAATTGTCTCATTTCAATTAAGGTCTCATTTTCAGATTCAATTCTTTTAGAAACCTTTGGTTCACTAGTGAACTCCCACGTTAGTGAAGATTTCATATCCTCTATGAGGATCGGTACACCATATCGCTTTCCCGCATTTATCCAAACTTCTCTGTAATTCCCAGTCGAAAACTCACGCTCCAACTCTTCTAATGTCTTTGTAACTGCCATGTTTACACTGCAAACAAGTTGGAATGGTTAGCAATATTTCAAAATTGCCCAATTACAATAGGCCGCAAGAAGACCAACCTATTTTCTAGACAGTGTGGCGATGGAGCGTAAGGGCTATATGGTGACAAAGACCGAATGATTTCTTCATCGGTGATCAAACAAAATTCCTCGTCATTTGGCAACGCCGATGCCTGCATCGGTGAAATGGGCCTATTTCCAAACAACCTGTTCAGTAGGCACGACCCCCTGCAAATTGAATAGTGATTGATAATAACTGATACTCACAGTTGTTTATAAGCACCCGTACAATACCCGAGACTTAGCCCTTGGCTGCTTGGGTTAGAAGTCAAGTCGTATTCAAACTGTAACGGAACTGAAGAGTACAACCGTGACACGATAGGACTACTGGTCCGCGGCCGTTGGTCAAGTGCCATGAGATTGTTTGGAATAGAAACTGCCATTGTTTTCGGATCATTCAACTCACTACTCGAACTGCTCGGTGTAGCTGGACAAATGCGCAACATAAATGAGCCCAAAATAATAAGATGCATGGTGAACAGTACAAAGGGAAAACCTACTCGACGAAGACGTTTCGGAAAAACTCGATTGGGTATTAATTGAAGCACGCATGTCGCTTTCGTCTCCTTCAAGAGTTAATTCTGGGGATTCACATTCCAATCCGCTATGACTGTGTCGTATCGTACATTCGCTGCATACGCGTACTCGGCGGCTGAAATTTAAATGTGAAATCATTACCCGCGAGAGTTACCGGGTGTTTAACTATATTCTACGGGCCGTGACTATAATCACCTGCTAGCTGTTGTCAATGCCCAGTTGCTTGAACAACTGGAGCAGAATATTCTTCCACACAACCTGCAATGGTGCTACAACAGAAGTATAGGCATTGAAGCATGCTCTTCAATTTCCCCTCTTGTTTCGATAATTACCTTTCTGAGCACCAATGTGAACTCAGCCTTACAATCGAGACAATGTGATGCTTCATCATCGTCCATCCACCGGCCATTTGCATTAACTTTCTGGATGAAGCTCAATTTCTCACTGCGTTTCCACAGCATATCTTTGTCTCTGAAATAATTGCAAAACCTATTATTATACAGACATGAAAAACTTCAATATTGACAAAAGAAAACGTCTGCATGCACCAACCGTATTAGTTTAATGATACGGCTTTTCATTTCAGTTGAATCACTGTACAGTTGTGTCAGTTCCGCTTTTAGTTTCGCATTTTCAGACTTGTAGAAGTCGAGCTCTCGCTGCAGTCGGCGCGTCATGTGACGTTCGTTGTCGAGTACCCGCACCGCCTAAAAGCGCAACAAAATATATTCAGTATTTCAACTCCTTACAGAGGTTTGGCATGCTTGGAACTTACTTCACGCAGGCTACCATTCAGAACAGTGCACTCTTCTTCCCTTGTTGTGAGGCAGAGATTCAACTCCTCGAGCTGGAAATTTAGACAATATAGTTTCAATTACTTTTACATTGCTCTCAGAGGCGTGATATTTACCTGCACTTTTTCTTCTTCCCTATGCTGTCTTATATCTGCAAGTTCCTGATCTAGACTGTGTATGTGGCGTTCCTGTTCCGAGACCTTATCGCGCATTCTGGTCAATTCGGCCGAATGCTCGCTGTGCCGCTGAAAAAATTAACCAAACTTCAATTGAAACCCCGATCGTGATAGAGAACATTTTGTGAAAAGTCTAGTACCGCAACTGCTTGTTGGCATCGACTCGTTTCAGTTACGAGCAGCAACTTCAACGATTCTACTTCGTTTTCCAAAGTAGATTTGCTATACTCCATGTCCTGTTGGGTTTGCTGCAACATCTCCTCGAGCTCACGTATACAGCCCAGTTTCACATTCAGCGAATGCTCCAATGTTTCCACTTGAGACTGCAACTGCAAGTTCCTCGTGACGAACATACGAAACCTAACATGTTTTATAACCATTTTAAGGAATTGCAAAAGCAAGGAAAGATGTGCATTAACAATTTCCGAACGCAAACCTCGACTCCTTGTCGTCACGCTCCGTTCGCATTATGAAGTCAGCCCTTTTCTTGAACTCCACTTCTCGCTGCAGCAAAATCTGCCTTTCTTCTTCGGCAACATGCAGCCGTACTTCCAGTTCCATCAAGTTGTCTTTTTGCATATTTATCTGAAAAAGAAACAAAGACAAAATACTAAGCATTTCAACGCTATGATAAAAGGGTTACTGTAATAAAAGTAAAAAAAAATGAGAATCACTTGAGCCAGGAGCTCCATTTCTCTCGCGCTGGAATCACTTCTCTCCAGTTTTATTTTCCGTAATTCCTTGTGCATTTCTTCTTTTTCCAATCTCAACTTCTCAACTCGCTTTGGTAAGGACCTTGCCATGAACAGAGCATCTGGCTCCGGTTCCTCCACCTCTTCGGCAGCAAATATCTGGTCCTCTTTGGAAATCATGTCCTCGTCGACACACACCAGATGAGCATCTACATCGACACTTAGGTTCTCTTCACTATCGTTTTCAGCAGGAACCTCTTGTTCGCAAATCTCCAACGATTCACCCGTGTCCGTTATTTCCTCCGTGGCTGTGCTGCAACACTCGCATTCGTCAGTGTCAGTCTTCTGCTCTTCATCATCACCTTGAACCAGCAGCACATCGGAAGAAGATTCTCCATCAACCTGCTGTGGCTCTGTCTCGGGACCATAGTGTTCATGCAGTTGAGCCAACCTCCATTCAAGTATCTCACTTTTCTTGCGGCTAGCAAGAAGCTTCGAGTACAAAAGGCGACATTGTTCTTCTAAGAATCGCAGACGACGGTCGTGTCTTGATTCATCATCTTCATCCACAGCATCCTCGCTACCTGATAAATGATATAAATGGTACTCAATCGTTCAAGAACGTAGCTTTTGATTGTGAACAGGCTACAAAATATTCCCCAAATGGAAGATTTCGTACATCTAGGTGTGTATATGTATGTATACCTATGCCGGTGTCCACAGCAGACGCAGTCATGGTACCATCATCTGTCGGTGGACCGAAAGACGATGCCACCGAAGGAGAGGCTGTTCTGTAATCTTCATTAGAATTCAAATTGGAACTACTTTCAGTTGCTTCGTCCGAAAACCCACTCTCTTCGCTCTTCTGCTTGGCCCTGCTGGCAAACTCAGCACGCAAACTTTTCCATTCCTCTTCGGCTTCCGCGTTCTGCTTCCGGATTCTCACCCACTGTTCTCGCGAAGCTTCCAACTGCCGCCGAAGCCTGCCCAGAAGAGTCCGCTTCTCGCTCAGCTCGTACCGCAAGATGGCTTCCGACGTGTGCAACTTGTTGTGAGCCACTTTCAATCTGGCCACCACAGCCCTTGCTTCATCCAACTTGGCAGCCAACAATCTTTCCCTTTCCAAATCCGCTTCGGTCTTCTCCTTCGACCCGATCACCTCATCCACCGTTTCCGGTTCTGTCTTTTCGACGAGAGACTTTAAACGAATAATGGCGTCGGCAACAATGGCACAAGTCCGTTCGTCTTCATCTTGTTGGTGTTTGTCGAATTCTCCAAGCATTTGTCCTTGAGAGACGCGAACTTCCAACTCAGCTCTCTCCGCGCATTGAAGGAGAGACCGAAAGCGGTCAACGGTACGAGTCAGGGTAGCGTTGCGTTCTGATGTTTCACGTACCGCAGATTCCAACTGCTTTGCGTGGTTGTGTTCGTTCTCTGATTTTTCTTGCTCCAAGACCCTCAACTTGAGCTGCAATTTTTCGTTTTCTGCTCGCAAAGCACTGATCATTTCCAAGTTTGCATGTCCTTCTGGCACTTTCGGCTTCGCCGCTTCTTTCTCAGTTCCTTCATCTCCACTCTCACTTTCTGGTGCCTCGCTAAAACCACCATCCGAGGCAGCCGTAATTTCACCATTTTCTGCTTCCACTTCAAGACCACTGCTTGCGGGAGTTTCCGGCTTAAAAAGATGAAATCAAAATAATATCTGTCAGTCAATGGCAATTGCATAAAACAAATAATTTATATCTCTTTGCAGTAAGTGACAAAATAAGCCCAAGAATAATAGTGTCATAATTTCAAATTCTATTTACCCTGGAGTTGGCATCGGTCAACCTGTGATCCTGATCACTACTGGACGAAGGAAAATTCTAATATAAACCGAATAAATAACTTGAAGTTTCAATTAGAACCAAAACCACATCAATTCTTATACAACAAAAATGAGCACTTGAAATATGGTCATAAGTTATGTTAAATAAGTAGAATCCTATGTATTTTTAAATTCATATTTTCTTACCACACTACTACCAGTCAGACTATTCACACTGGAAATGCTCGAACTTCGGCTGCGGACTTCCCACGTGTGCAGCATCGTATCTAATTTCCTGATTATAGGCAATTAAATATTCCTATGTAAATTAAATACGGGATATCCTCACGCCGCAACTGCTATATTTTAATTTATTAATCCGAACCTGTCAAATGTTGGCCAAGACACGTCAAGATCGTATCCTCGAGGCGATATCCCGAAGTCTACTTCGTGCAATTTGTACAGCCAATCGACAAAGTTGACCACCACGTTTTTCTGCCTCAGTATTGAGGTATCGTCGTAAAAATAGCTGCAATGGCCAACAAACTTTGTACTACTCGCAGCAGAAGAAAAGCTGCAATGAAACAAACCTAGTAACTCTGTCGTTGAGTGAGCACTGTTGCAGGGCATCACCGATGCATCGATGCACAAGGCAGAATCTGATGAAAGCTCTTCCGCGTCCCAGCGAGGTCTTGAACTGGATTTCAAGTATATACACAAGACAATATTGTGAAAGAGCTCGAATCGATCTTTTCTAGGTTGAACCGCATGCACTAGCTCCAAAGTTTGCTGAAAGTGATGCTGCTTTCACCCGCGTTTACAAGGTTTCAAATGAAGTTCTGGAGAAATTGATAGTGGCCACCGACAAGGAGGCCACATCCCGAAGTCCACTCCAATTAACTCCAAATATACAGAGGAATGAGGAAAGTGGAAAACGATACAGGCACAATTCAAGGTTCCACGTAGCTAGAATATATTTTGACAACACAGTAAAGCAAACCTCTTTCAATGACTTTACGAAGCGTAATCCATCATGAATTCTACGTTGAGATGCCAAACATTTCCCAAAATACTCCCAGTAACTGTTACGGCTGCCCAGTATGCTATGTTTCTCTAGAAAAACGTGCAATGACCAATATTATAAATAATTGTTTGTCAATATTTTAAGAGAGCAAATTACATTATTCAATTATTTTATTTTGAAAATGGTAAGTTACACCTTGATTTTCCAAACCTATAGTGTATGTTTAAAATAAAATACCAACTATATACAACAGTAAACCACTGTAGTTCAGAATTAATTGCTTCATTAAATTTAACTGTCACTAGATTTGGAGCAAACTTGCTTTGAAGAATTAATTTATATTAACTAAAATATGTGAAAATAAGTCAAAGAACATTCTGAAATGGAATTAGGCCATTCAATTTAGTAAAATGCGGCGACTTTTCCATTTGATACATGATCGTGTAACTATTTTGTTAAAGTGAGTTGACAAATGATGTTTACTAAATTTAAAATGAAATGAGTTTAAAGGCACTAGAGTAAGTAATCACCAATATAATGCACAATGGATTGAATACGCATGCATAATGCGCACACAATTTAAATTATAACAGTAATGTCATTTGGAATTAAATTTGTACAATCATATTACAAAATAAAACAGTTTATACTCCCACTTTATACCGCCACTTGATCAAAAAGCTTTTGAAGTCCATTTGCACATTGCATGCACGTAGGCTATGTATATGAAAGGTTTTTGAACTTATAACGGCCTACTCTATTTTTAAACATCAACAATTAGTCTTCAAAATAACTCATATCGACACAAAGGCTATAGCTGAAATTTAGTGATCGATTTGGGAAAAATTATAGGTATTCTTGCATTAATTTTTACAATTTATAGTTGTTCGATACTTTGGCAATCGGCCAACAAACGGTGGAAAAATTATGTACATATACAGTATATACAAAACCCAAAGGTCAATGACACGAAAGTTGCAACAACATTCATACACTATATAAATAGGTTGACTAGCAAATACAGTTTAATTCATATAAAATATTCAGTGGTGTTTTATATACCTTTCAGCCCTGTGTGTAGTAAATACTCCAAACTGTCATAAAGTCGATGTAAAGTTGTGTCGTCATCGGTGATAGGGCACCTGGTCTCCTTGAAACGCCCCACTAACTCTTCAATGCACCCTGGGTCACAAAGCGATCGAACAACATACTTGAGTGACCGGAAATGAGGTCATTTGTGGAAAGTTTCTGGTCACCGTGCACGGTTTCAGTTTCCACCAATTAAACCAGGATTAAACGAAACAACATATGCAACCATAATTGTGGATGTTTCCCAAATCCGTAAATCGAGGAAATGACACAAAAGCACAATCAAAACAAAGACAAGGGCATCGTACAGAGGAAACTGTTGCATCATCTGCACGTGATCAATGAATCAAAATTAATCCAAGCGAATATATATGAACTCTAGCTATATAGACATACACTTATTGCTCTTGATAATTTTGTACTCTATCTGTTGCATTACATCCTATAAATTCGTATACATTACATTAAATTTACCTTGAAGATCTGAGAAATATTTGTTGGCTGCCATTGGCGTTTGTTTTTCGGAGGACATCGCTATACAGAAAACCCATGCAGATTAAACAGTGAGGAAAATCCCAAAGAATAATCCAGATCAACTGGCCGAAAATGGTTCTTACCAGACTGTGAAAATGGATTTGGAGATGTTGGATATATTGCACAAGGCCCTGGCCCCGGCCCTGTGAATCCAATAATAGAGATTTATATAAAGTTCGGCCTTTGCAACACTTGCATCCAGCTTTGTGCTAGCTCAGCCCAGTTCTGAGTCAAGCTTATGCTGCTTCTTTTCCTTCCCCCAATCGTTGTGCAATGTACACTATAACATCCAAGCCAAGACTCCGGCCAGAAATAGATTTTGCGGATCCCTATAATTGGATCTCTGTGAAACAATAGCATTTTTAAGCACAAAATACAAACCAAGCTGCGAAAAAACTTCAATATACGAACGTTTTTAAATTTCACTGGCGTTTTCAAGACGCAATGTAGTTATCAGAGGAACTCCAGGACAAGTATAAACATATCCATATTGAAAAATCCTATACTTGGCACTAATATGGCAGGATAGAATGGTCCAAATATGAAATTATGTCAAACTTTATTCACAGAAAGATAAGCGTTAAACGCAGCATTTGGGACTCCTTCATTTCATGAAGCAAGTTTCAACGCTTTTGGAAATCTCTATATCGGCGGAAAACACCATTCTATCGCATAATTTCCACGATCAAACCAAAACCTGAATGGACAATAAAAACCACTGCAATCGCCTAAAGTCCAAATAACGACCGAACACACAGATCGTAAGAATAGATATGTTGAAAATACATATTCTCCACAATAGGTCTTTGATCACCACACTTTCATACGTATAATAATACGTTTAATGATTAAAAGCGCGCGCATGACACGACAAAATACAAAAAGTCACTGCAAAAGGCCTCAATCAAATAAGTGACGATTAAAACAGTATCATATATGGTAATCAAAGACTTCATAAGACGATGGAATATTACTAGAGCCTCGAGACGTAACACGCAATGTTCAAATAAGCTGACTTGATGAGTGGAAGACTATTCGCGATACCAAATTTCACTATAATTACATTCCCATGAAATGATACTGAAGACAGTCGAGCAAAGTGACCAATGTTATAAAATAGAATTTACAGCAAGTCAATGATGGGAAACACTGCTATTGAAAGAGTCCGGTCAATTGATGTTACAAACGCTTACAGTTCTTCACATTACAGCCTTTGTATCATATTTTATTATATTGAGAAACTACATTTCCCTAAGTCAAGAAATTTAAGGGCACTTGGGTGATTTCTTCTCGGCAAATAAGCAACCGCAAATCCAGGCTGGCTATTGTAACACGACAATCGAAAAGTGCCTTTTGCAATTATTACAGTCCAGTACGTATACATTCACACCAATAAAAAGTGATAAACCAATTTGTAAAACATGGAAATTCAGTACACAACTCGATATTCTTGAAAGAAATCATTTGTTAAAAATGTCCAAACTATTCTTTGTATCTTTTCCAGCAAGTACAAAGTGCATGCAACATTGAATACTTATAAAATTGCAAGATTTTAACTGTTCAGTTATGAAAAAGTAAGTTGCTACAAGTGCAATCGTGATAACATAAAATTACACATGCATTTCTTTTTTCCACCATGCCGTGCAAAAAAAGTAATTATTATAACTACGAAGTAAAAACATACAAAGCAAATGTAAAACTTTTCAAAATCGTTTTATGCTGCCATGATTGCGTTTACAGTTGAACCTTGGCAATTCAGTTGGAATATTTGGAAAACCGAGTATTGTTAGCATTTTTCGGGGTTCAACTGAAATTAAATACATCGATATGATTAGAATTTCGCTTATAACTTCTAGGATTAATTCATAATAAATACCAACAATGATGAAACAAGTGCCTCGCGCTGAACATGCACAACATTCCCCACTTAAAAATGAAATCAACACTGAAGAAGTACACAGCACCAGAGAGCAATATCCCCAACCCCCGTTATCGGAATGATTCCTTTCGTTCGTTCGCAACTGGTTGTAAACACAGCACATGATTACTGAATTAAAAAGAAAGGAAAACCGCACTCGAGTCTGACCAACTTACTGCGAAATCTTGCGCCAAAACTAAGTGTTTCAAAATTGAGACAGTCATTTCATATATTTGGGCAGTTGATTGTAACTTTTACATAGCCCACGACCGCTGTAACCGTTCCAATGTTGCCACGTGCTTCTACAATATTCTCCTCTCGGCAACACCAAACTTGCCCATCTTTGCAAAGCAAACTTGCGCTTACTGTGAAGGACGTATGTGGGTTATCACAGAGCATTTGGGTGGTACACTAGGAAGAGGCTGACAGAGAGTTTACGGGCCAAAGATACTCTTCATTCACGGATCACCTACTTCTACGAATGAATTCACGTCCCACGGAGAAAGAAAGTGTCGTCCGGCAAAAGGTCGAGTTTCACAATCTCTGCGGTACTGGATGAAGTCGCATTTCCATGGCATTGGCCCCTGGGTACGCAGCCGAGTACGGTTCTCCATTTTGCCAGCCTCTATGGGCAGGGGCATTGTTCTTGGACCGGCCATGATGGCTACGTCCTTCGCCACCTGAAAAGTTCTGAGATTGCGGTCGGCTTTGTTGAGGTTGTTGTCGGCTTCTTCCGGGATATGGTGGAGGTGCTTGGCCGGATTGTGGTGCCGTCTGATGATTCCGGTTCCTCTGATACACAGAACAAAATCCGCATGAATAAGCTGAAAACTGATCACTCTTGAGATACTGCGCAGGTACAATATAATAAAATCCAAGTATAACGGGCAAGATGCAGTTACACAGTACTGTATAGGCAAGCTGGTAATCGTTTTTAAACGACACAATCTGGTAGCCACAGCAATAACCTTTGCTATCTTCTTTATCTTGTGTAAGCACGTGATCAATCGCAAATAAATGGGCCAGCCTAGCTTCATCTTTAATGTATATCATATGCAAACTAGGAAACGATGTAAATAATTCAGTTTTTTTTTAAGCCTGGAGTGTCCCATGAATAAAATGTTGAAAATCTGATTTGATAACTCAAACTTTCTTGCAATGAAATCGTTTACAAGATCATATTGAATGTCAATTATAGCCACTTCATATCCGACTTGATATACGAGAGGTTTGTAAGCGAAAATATAACTTTTGGAGATTTCAAACATGTTTTCAATATTCAGAATGTGATACACATACTATTAGATGCATCATTATTGATTACTGTTGTTCGGATAGGACCAAGAGATGTGCCTTAGTATGTCAGAAAATGAATAAAATACAATTACCAGCTATGTGGGTTTACGATATTCATTCTGATAAAGTATTTTTTTGAATTGTTCCTACATACCGTACCTAAATGATAAAACCGAGAACATACAACACATCAAATTTGCTACTAATTAGGCTAATGTCAATTGGTTGTGACACTGAATTGCAGCAGCTAACAATGTTTTACATTTTATTTATTGCAAATAACAAATTAATCATCTTAATTTTATTGCATAGCTGGTATCTGAAAATGTATTAACCCCTACAAAAATAAAAAAAGGCCTGTTTATTGCATATATAGGCCACAAGCACATCGCATCTGGAAATGCAATCGGTATGAAATGTTTAAAACTGTATAGTACATATCAATGCTTAAGAGAAAATATCGACAATCTTATGCACAATGAGATCCAGCATTAAAACCTTTCTCGATTCATCGACAGCTCAAAATCATTTCCATTTTGCTCATTTGTAATTTATAGCTTCAGTCTCACGTGTAGACAACAATGAATTACAAGGTTCCAGATCCACTTTTCGCTTACAAAATTAATTTGCAAGCAGGCACGCAATCTAAACTTTGGCTGTAGCTTCACCTCTCACCAGACTCATTCACGCAACCCTTGCAACTCAATTTCCGATTCGCTCATTTGAGGATCCACAAATATCTTACGTGTTCAAGAGAGAGGGAGAGAGAGAGAGAAATGCAAGCATATTGTAACATGTATGTTAAATACAGGAAAAAACTTTAAATACTATAATGAAGAACACTAACCTTCCTTCTGAGAGTCTGCGCAGGATTCCGCAACGTTTCGCTAAATCTGAGAGCAGGTGGTTGTTTCGGATTACTACTAGGCGTATGGACAGCACAGCATTTGATAAAAATGCCCATGACAACCACGAATGCAATTCCAATGAGCAACACAGCCCACCAATTTTCCTGTAAAATACAACAAACAATGCCTTTGCAACACTGTATTTATATCGATTCAAAAATACTAACTGTAGAAGACGCTCACCGTCACCCACTGAGCTATCGTACTCAAGGTTTTCTGACTAAGCAAGAGATTTTTCAGTCTTGCCAGTGGCCCTTCGGCATCAACGGACCGGCATTTTTGAAACACATCGCAGTAGCCTTGGAAATTATCGCACGGAGAACCCGGCCGGAGTTTAATGCCAGAAGTGTTCCTGAAGATTCCGTTATGTTGAAAAGTGCTTTGGCAAGTGTCTGGCCTCTCTGTAATTATGTTTCGACCACGTCACATACAAAAACAAGCTAGCAAAAAATATTCACGCTCTATATACTTGGTTGTTGGCAAGCTACTTCACAAAGTTGCTCTGGAGTCACACCAGAAGATCTTGTGAGAAAACACTCCTCCATATGATGACGCAAGCAAATCGAACCGATGCATTCCTGACAAACATACCATGCAGCCACATTTTCAATGTATTTCTAATTCATATATCACCATGGAAATAGCAATTAATCCCGAGAAGATCAATGATAATAATCTCTGACATGGGTGTGTCACCAAATCCATAAATTATTGCCAATCTGAATGACAATCAAAAATATTCCCTCCCAAAAAGCATCACTGAAACCTTCTCCGACATTTAATCAATCCTTGCCGTGGCACAATTTCTATTCCAATCGTAATATACGCGGTAAACTTTCTCACCCCGTTTAGGCACACTTGCGTGTTTTTGTTGCAATCGGTTAGATTTCTCTTCGCCGACGACTGCGGGCAACGAGCACTTAGACCATTAAATTTCCGTTAAGGGGAAACGAGCGCACGGATTGAAACAGTCACAAATATAACATGAATATAAAGGATATTCGCATCGGGATTCCTCGTTGCAATCCGAATCGGGCCTGCAGATTTTCATTCCCTCGTAATGACAACCTCCGGTGCAGCATGGCCCTTCACTAGGGCTGAAATAAATAAACGCTATAAGGAAAAAAACTGAACAAGGGGCAAACCACCGAAAACAACGTCGAACCTGCACGCGGCTCCGTTGCGACGGGAGCACGGTCGAGCATGTTGGTTATCCTCTAGCAGTTTGGGAGGAATGTCTCGAGGATAGCAACAATTTTCCAAACATTCTTCGACATTATAACCGCAATCGCATTGTTCGCCATCTTCAACAATACGGTTGCCACAGAATGGTCCATCTTCCTCTGAAAGTAAAGATCAATTATCGTTGCCATTCTATTGTACTCATTCGCAACAAGTATTATAATTCTAACCCAAAAAGCAGTTTTCTTTCCCGCCACGGTTATTCATTACTGCTTCCAGTACCGATGTTATATTTCTAATACTGCACACGGAAAATTTGTTGTTGTTCAGCCGATCCCCTGACGTGGCACTTGCAAACATTATAAAGTTGCCTTCTTGTCCGCCAGGCCGACAATCACGAGGAAAATCATGCTGTTAACCAATGCAAAAGTTTGTCGTTAATATCCACGCTGCAATAATAAGCAAATAGGAAGAAGCATTTCTGAATTACGGTTCATACCGGGGATCCGAAGTTATGTCCGATCTCGTGGGCCAAAGTCAACTGTGACACTTTAGGAGGTACACGATTATTGTAGTTAACGAAAGTGATGATGCCGGTATTGAGGCTGCGTTTTGTTTGTACATGCCGTCCACCACTATTCTCCGTGTATGCTTTGTACTTTTCACAGATTCCTCCAGAAGCACCTGCAACGTACGAAATCGCAAACCATGAATAATCGTTCGCATCCATCTTCTATCAACGCGGGAAAACGCAAAAGCAATCGATGAGATAACCTTGGGGTGACGCGACCCAGGCGAGACCCAATGTTCCACCGGTGAAATCCCGATAGGTGAACACATACGCCAGGCAGAAGGCATTGTGGTTCATTTGCGAGTTGAGATTTAAAAAGTTGCTAACATCAATGTTCTTAGAGCAGAAAGGATTCTGCATTCTTTTCGTCTCGTTGTCACACGACGATGAATCGTTTATCTGGTTCAAAAACAAAAATACAATTGTGCAACACTCTCAAATAACCGAATTAAATTCTTAAATAATCAATGTTCAGCTTCAAATGTGTTTCGACTATTCAGCATGAAATAGGAATTCTTAGCGTGTCACGGCGCATACCGTAATTCTCTGAACAACAAATTTTATGCCGCGGCGCCCGTTGAAGTCGACATTCTCGTAGATGTGGTTGACGGCTTTCACATGCTGATCAATCAACGATGCAATTTCCTCGCGCGTTTTCACATCGTTATTCTCCTTGTCGTGAATATGCTCCCACAGTAGTGGATCCGTCTGAATATAAAGCGAGCAAGCTCGAGCCACAAGCACTTCACGTTTCGTTCTGGACACCGCAGGTTTCTCGCGAATCTCCTGAGCTTCTCGTGAGTACGCAAAAGACGGAGAGTTTGCAGACACCGCTTTTATAGGAAGCCATGATGTGTGGACGGTTTTGTTTGCATCTTTATCCTACGGAACAAAAAGCAAAAGCAAACCGCGATCAGAACACCTGGAATGAACCAAATATTCTGCTCACATTAAGCACTTTATTTCATATTTGCATTGACATGAATCGATTTTTACATCGTCAAGCGCATCGTTGTCATCTCGGTCTTCCACTATCTCTGTACTTGGGGCATTTTGAATAGATTCCATCCATCGTTTTACGTCTTCGTTAATTCCACATCCAGAAGAATGCTCTGATAATGGGGAAAATGCATCGTTACACACAACATTCCACAACGTAGCTTTTTTTTTGACAGCTGTCACTGTTTGTTAGCAGCAGTACACACCACCGTTATGCTTATGATGATCCTTTACGTCGCTTTCCGAGTAGATGACAGAATGAAACTCGTCGAAATTTCCAGGGCTGAAATAATTATTGGCACGCTCCACATAATAGTTTCCCCGAGGAGTGTAGATCTTGCCATCGAACACTCCATCTCGTATCGAACCGAAAACGTACGTATCGCTTTCGCCTGAGAAAATCAACGCAATTGTAACCACGTCAAATCTTCCGCATCTCACATCATAGAAGGCGGCGTTTCATTAAAAACAATGAGATAGGGATGAATACCAATACGTAATACCTGCCACAATGACAATGAACGCCTGTCATAACGACAAGCAAATTCTAAAATTGTAATCTTCAAGTGCGGGTCTACATATCTCATTATTTCCTAATTACATTAACAGCAAATTTCACATTCAATGTACTATATACTCACCCCATAACGATCCAGAGTATAAATGTGAAGTATCAAAATTCTTTAAAACGCCATTAGGAGTATCCACTACTAAATTATCGGAAAATACTGTTCTCTTGCTCCTGAGTCTCAAGTTAAAATGCCTGGAAATAAATAGAAAAAAAAAATGGGCAAACAAACAAAAATACACGTAAAAATGCTTGAAAACGAGAGAGACAGAGGGATAGGAAAAAAAGGACTTGTATAAGAGGAATCCAATAAAGGATGAGTTCGTCCACTGCACAATCATAAAGCTAGAGATGAAGAGCGAGAGTAAAGATGAAAGAAGAGAAAAGGGAATGGACGTACGTACGGCGAAAGTAAAATCCAATATCTTACTGTTTGTAAAACACAGTATTGCTTCTTACCTGCCGTGTGCATTAAATTCAATGTGCACAAAGGGGTCTTGGAGGGAGCGTTTGGCACGAAGGTGATGGCTCTCGATTAAAGAGTTGTCGTAAGACAGAGGCTCGTAATGGTGAATGTACTCATTCAATCTTGTTGCTGTAAAACAGGATAACAAGATGGTTAAAAAGCAATTCGTCTTCAGTTGCATAGACAAACTTTCTCATTCACACGACTATTTCATTGCCTTTTATTAACATACACCTGCATGTCTATACAGCAATAATGTATTTCGAGAAATGTAAAAGCAGTAATTTGTTTCGAATTGTGCAGTAAACACACTGACTGGATGTATAAACCGAACGTTTTGCAATTTGAAACCACTTTCGATTTATATATATACCTAAACATTTTGCACGTGGTAGCTAGCCACTTATTTCATTAGCAGGTTGAGTAACCTCTTTGCTACATAAAAGAGCGCAAGATAAAAGGATCAAATAATGAGGTGTTATCACGTAAACAATATTGTAAAGACACGAAAATTGTATCGATTATCGCCGCTTTGTTGCTTACTGGAATTTCAAAATTACGTTATTAATCACACCCATCGGATGCAATAATAATGTTGCGATCATTTCAGTGCTGTGTGAGTCACCGCTCCGAGGTCACATTAAATATATGCAGTATGATTCACTTTCCCCCGAATTAAAACCGGAGGCCAAAAAAAACACGAACGAAGACAGAAATTACTTGTGCAAATAAAACGCAGTTATTTTCTCGCGCCTTTGCAAAGAAACTAATTGCAAATTAAAGCTTATTCAGGCAGTGAATGTCATACAATTTCTTGCTTGAAATTCACAGATTTCCTCCCAATATTACCTTATACAAATTAGTAGAGCTTATGATTTAGTACTATATGTGAATAAAAAAAGTTTGATTTTTAACTTGTGACCAAGTAAAGTGTCACAAATTCCAAACTGAAATGGGGGAAAAGTTTTCAATTGGTCATATTGCAACGTTATGGACTTCGGTTTTATGTTAGATAATTTCTTAAATGCCACATTACTACAAAGCATACAGTTAATGTTTCGTTTTGAATTCGGGTTTACCCATGTAAAGCAAATGAAATGGCAACTTGAATGAAAAATTATGAAAGGGGAGAAAAACAACAGACTACTAAATATTTCAACACTGCAGACTCGTACACAGTAGGTAGCAGTTTCTTTAGGACACCCAAGAAAGGCACATTCAAAATTCATCAAAGGAAAAGAGCATCGTCAAACACACCCCAAGGGTTATTACAGGAATTTACAACGAAACAAATTCCAGTTCAAATAATTTTACGGAAAATTCTAAATCTTCAAATCTTTTGTGGAAAATAACGAATAAATTACACAACTAGCACTTGAATAATGTTTATTTACTGGCTTTAATTATATTCTGCTATGTTAATCTGTTATTTTTAATGGAAGTTCCAAAAATGTAGGCTCATTATATGCAGAAATGAGTTCTAAGCTAAATTGAATATACTGGAAATTTGAGGCGAATTGTTTAGAAATTTATAAAGTACCTTAGTGTAGACAACACAGTTTTATGGTTCAATACAATATACAACTATTAAAAAACGTATCTGGCCAACGACTGCTAGGACGTGAAATTCGCATACTTTACCAGAAATTGCATTTTATCACACTTACCCTGGAATTTTGAACAACACAGTCTTAAGAAATACTTTTCTTTAGAAACCGGATCCAGGAAACCCGCTCATTGCAACACAATCCCACTAATAAACGCAAGTCAAGAAAACAGTACATTGCACCTTGGCCTGTTTTTTTAACTGAATCAAGTTATGTATGTGCAATATACCCTATTCCAATGGTAAATAACAACTGACGTCATACAGGAAAGACGTTAAGCAATTGGGCCGAACAACACAACAAAAAATATAAAAATATTAGTGTGTATATCGCTTAAAATTGCAAAGAAAATCTTATTCTGTTGTATTTCTACTACACAGCTGGATCCACTTCACAGTTCAGACAGGAAAAACGTGATCCAGTTTCTAAATTTGGATGAAATTAACCTTAGGCCCCCTAAAAAAAAGCTTGTTTAGACTTTCCACACTTTCACACACTATACAGTCACCTACTACAATCATTATTAGATGTAAATTTTAAAGAAATTTCCTTTCAGCAATAGCATTTAAAAACGTGAAAAATATACCTACGTATGTAAATGAACAGCAACTTTAACAAAACCAATCAGAAGTAGATTAATTCAATAAATTCCTTCATTAAAATTAACAAATTCGATTACTATATAGCAAAACAGTAAATGCACTTATATTATTCCTGATTCTGTAGCCGTTTTTAATGTTTCTCATTAACAGTGCGTTTAAATTAAATGTTCCCCAATGACATCTATTTCTCACCTTTCAATTACCCTTTCTATATTATGGCAAATATAGCCACAGTATAGTAATCGACATAAAAATCACATATTTACTATTTTACTGAGATAAGGTAGTTATTGCGTAGTTTCCTGCAATAAAAATAAGTGATGTAAGAAATGGGTGCAGCAAATTACAAACTACAATTGATAATAAAAATGAAACGAAACCAAGAAAATATCATTTTTTTTCAGAAGCACCAAACGATGCGAGGGAGGAACTTTTGGACCACCACTACTTCATCACTGGTTTTCATGAAAATATCAAATAAATTGCTTCCACAATGGGAGGGGGGACATGTCATCGTCATGATAACGATAATATACAATAATCCGGTGAATGACTCCTTCAGTGTTTTTAATGCAGTATTACAATGATGATGACCTGCAGGCTACAGCAAGCAGGAACCATGCATGCACATGCACCTTTCCTTTCCTTTCCCTTCCTCGCTCACTGCACCAAATCAAATGAGTTGGCAAATAATTTCCTGTCCCTTTCAGTCAAACATTTCTCCTTTTTCAACAACAATCCAACAGTAAATTCGTCACAACACAATAGGCTCCATTGTATAGTCTGTAACGGCAATTTCAAATGACATATGTACCTATACATAATAATGCACAGTATCTATTCCTGGCATACATCATTGCATGCTAACATTTCAGAAATTGGATCAAAGTGAAATACTGCTCACTGCTTTCTTTTAACCCCTTTATATCAATAATATGCATAGTAGTATACATCCTAAATGAAAAGTTTTCTAACCAAGATCAAGTTCTATCTGTCAATTTTAATGTTCTTCCACAGGATATTGAAATTTCCAACATAATGCAAAGAATGTGCATATCTGTAGTGAAATAACGATTATCCTATAACCAACAACAATTAAACCATCTACTTTGTGATATTAAATGCGTATCTCAAATTAAGAAATGAGTTTTCTTGGCAATAACCTTGTGGAATCTGATACAAGGAAATGATGAATAATCAAAAGCACTTAGAAAGTTATTAGTATATAAAGAAACTTTGCCAACTGCCAACCAGCTCTGCATAATGTTTCTTACTGTTTATAGAATAACAAGTAGCATTACCCAAATAAAACGCTTCAAGTATTTTTCCCCACACATTGGCCTTGTGTCAAGATCAAACTTAGAAGAAATGGGACAGGGGAAAAAACAACAAAACCAAATAGTCATTCCTTAAAATATAAATACCGAAACTTGCACCTCGCAATAAGAGCGAATCTTGTGTATTTCTTAAACAATTTCCTGGGAATTAAAAAGAAACTGCTGAACCTGCAAATTATAAAACTGGCAATATGTCATAAGCTCACTTAAGTTTTCTTGAACACAGTAATTACCAAATACATAAATGTTAAATACAGGAACATTACATACATATATACGTCATCAAAGGTCATATACTATGACTCAAACAGCTGATATAAATCCAAGTAGCTATGGGTTTGGGCGAAATTCAGATGAAGAAATTGTGTCCATCGAGCCATTTAAACGAAAATACTAGCTTGGATAAGACACAAAGTCGACAACGATCATTATAGAAAACCATTTCGCAAGAGAACTGATGCAACAATATGAGAAATTAGCGAAGACCTTCGTATACTTAATGGGTGGATGGGGTAGTTATTTAGGCCTACCTGCTTCAACGAATGCGATGAACGCGAAGACGAGCCAAACCTTCTCATGGAGCATATTACACAAGGATTATTCGTGTTCTTATCCTCTGCTAACAACCGATCCTAATAACGGCATCAGAATAATTGGCCACGACCGTATAAAATACAAAATACAGGCGCCATGTAATAACGCTGCAGCTTTTGTTTCACTCCATCACCGATTACCGACCGCTGTTGCCTGACGTCGACACAAACCCAAAACCCCGGGGGTCTTCCCATAGCTCCATTCGCTTATCAACCAAGCGTCGCCATCTAGCGGCCATAAATGTTACCAAGAGAAACTTTTCTGTTTTCCAGCTTCACTGCACGGCTTCACTCAAGGCCTTGCTTCACTGCAATGATTACCTTGGCGAAATAAAAAGTGGCAAATCGTAGACATTTATGAAATAAATATGTAATACGTGATCTTTAATTTGAACGACTACATGAATATATTACGAGCACTCTTGTTATTACAGAAGAATTATTACATGCGAAATATTCCAAAGTGGTAATCGGGGATGGGAGCGTTCAAGCTGGCGCTAAGACTCAGGCCCAAAACCTTCCTCGTATCGACCGGGTCAATCACGCCGTCGTCCCAAATCCTGAAATAATCAAATAAAAGTACACTTTCCACTTCAATACATATTTCCCCAAAATTAAAAAACAACAGATTTGGAAATATCAAAAAATAACCAGAACCTGGCACTACTATAGTATGGATGTCCTTCTTCCTCAAAACGTTTTATTATTGGTTCTTTCAACGCCCTTTCTTCTTCTTCTGTCCACTGTTGTGAATTAATTCCAAGGTGAAAAATGATCACTAATTGTTTTGTCATATTAACTTGAAGGAAATACAAATGTACACCTACAGGCTTTCCTTCTTTTACTCGAGTATCCTTACTGACTTGAGCCAGAACATTAGCTGCTTGTTCGCCACCCATTACGGAAATCCTTGAATTCGGCCACATGTACAAAAACCTCGGCCTTAAACGAACACAAACAACTGAAATGCCAACTGTCAAATATTGATCGCAGTCTTCGTTGTACGTACTGGTACGCTCTGCCGCACATAGCGTAATTCCCAGCACCGTACGATCCGCCAACTATGACCGTCAGTTTTGGAACTTGAGCACATGCAACTGCAGTCACCATCTTGGCTCCATGCTTGGCAATTCCCCCAGCTTCTGCATCCTTGCCAACCATGAAACCTTAAAGTACCAAGAAATAATGTCGCAAACTTTTGCCCAATACACAGTACAATTGCATGTTGCATATACCAGTAATATTCTGAAGAAATATTAGTGGAATTTTTCTCTGGCAGCATATTTGAACAAAGTGAGCAGCCTGCAAATAAACAGAACATATATCATCGAGAGATGATGAGAGCAAGTTGGCCGGATAAATATCACCTTCAGGGCAGATTCGGAGAAAAGTACACCATTGTTTGCAAGAATACCCACTGGATACCCATACAGCCGTGCAAATCCTGCAGAGAAATATTTATAAATTGCAAACAAAGTCACTCTAAATGTTGTCGTGCGCTTGCCTGTGACGAGAGTATCGCCGTAGAGAGCTTTAAATTCGTCGAAACGGCTACCGTCCACAATTCTTGCGATAATCTTTAAATCAAATTCAGCAATTGATACAATAACACCGCAACTATATCGAAGTCAACTGAAATCGAAAAATAACCTCTTTTATATCGAAAGTTCTCTTCAAATTGTCACCCACAATCCCATACAAGTCTTCAACAGGATACAACGGCTCGTCCGGCTCGACAATAGTTACCTACAAAACAACAGGTTGAATTCCATGCAAGAAAATAACAATAAATCACAGCTAGGCCTATATCGAATCAGTGTTGCAACATATAAATGATGTATTTTTTTTACCTGTTGCTGCTTTTTATAGTTGAGATTCTTAACAGCTTGTCTGGCTAAATACAACGCATGTTCATCATCCCGAGCGTAGTGGTCAGTAACTCCGGAATTTCTGAATTACAAACTTGCCGTCAAGAAAGATAGAAATAAAGTTGCAGGGAAGTGCATGGACTGATGAAAAGCACCTGCAATGAAGATCGGCGCCGCCAAGTTCTTCTGCTGTAATTTCTTCACCAGTTGCAGCTTTAACCTACGTCAACAAAACGTAAATTAGTAGTTATCATAAATGAAAGTGCAGCTTTACACGACATACCAGAGGGGGTCCACCGAGAAATACAGTTCCCTGCCGCCGAACTATGATACTTTCTGCAAGGATTTCAATGCAATTAGTAAGCAAAAGAAGAAAAAAAACGACTTCAATATAGTAATCTTAAAAAATACCTAACCGTCAGCCATGGCAGGGATATATGCACCACCAGCCGTGCAGCTTCCCATTACAGCGGCAATCTACACAATCGTTTGAGGCTAATCAATACACACTGGATGTACAAATTCAATAAATTAGTAACTAAATATACGTATGTGAATTTACTTGAGGAATATTTTCCGATGACATATTAGCCATATTGAAAAATATTCTTCCAAAGTGCTGATTGTCTGGAAATATCTGGGCTTGAATAGGTAGATAAGCACCTCCAGAATCAACTACACAAAAGTTATTACAGCATCGTTTTCAGTTCGTTTGTGTATTTGTTTTCGCGGCTGGAAATTCACACTTACCAAGAGATACACACGGTAACTTGTTTTCAGATGCGATTTCTTGAGCTCTCAAATGCTTCCGTACAGTTGTTGGATAATATGTACCACCTTTCACTGTGGCATCATTAGCAATTATAACACATTCCAAGCTGCAAGGGAAAAATATCCCTGTTGCATACATAAATGTTTCAACATTGAGAAATAGTGACAAATTTAAACCAATCACGTATAGAAAATCTATTCAAACGATCACATCGCTATTGTTTATAAACAATATATTTTTACATTCAATTGATCATCGAAGTCACAAATATACAAAGCAAAAAAAATGCAAAACAGCAGACGTTTGGTTTATAAGTTATATTATTAAATTGTATAAATTAGTCATTGCATGAATAAGGTGTTGTGATGTGATATATACCCATAAATTCTTCCAATACCAGTGACAATGCCTGCAGCTGGGATGTAGTCTTCATACATATTGTGCCCAGCAAGTGCAGAGAATTCCATGAAAGGTGAACTTTGCAAAAGCAAATAATCATAAAGATTTTCATGTTTTATTTTGAAAATACTGCACATTTAAAAAAATTGAAATGCTTTACCCTGGGTCCAACAACAAGTTTATCCTCTCTCTAACCAGCAATTTACCCCTTGCAGTATGTTTTTTAACTGCTTTTTCACTTCCTCCTGCAAAGAAACAAGTTTTAGATCATTTTTCCCATTTTTTGGACGGTAAGATTTTTAGGAAAATTTCTATTTTGACACCTTTCGCAATCCTAGTAATGTCATTTTTCAATTTATCAACAGCAGCCTTCATACGAATATGGTTTTCCTGCACAAATAAATAATATAATCATTAAAATAACATTTAAACCTTGCAATGCAAGTTTATTGCAGGAAGCTGTTGCTAACGTATCACATATTCCAATAAACGTGATCAATAATTGCACACTTATTTGCCCCATGCAATATAGTTGCACTAAAACTAGGTATTCACTTGGAACCCGGGGCTTGTTTTATCAGGAGATGATCCAATCACAGTTGCTTTATCCGTGTGAAATGTTGCATCTTTCCGCACCAACGACGCAGCCCTTCTTGATCTAGAAACGACATTTCTGAACATTTTACCCACACCAATCCGTGAATGAACCGATAGGTTGTATTCAAGGATTGCCCTGCAGATGGCGCCAGTTGACGAGAGGTATGGTATACTCATTAATCCGTGGTAGAGCAGGCCATGCCAATGGAACTAGCTTTTCCGTCAGCCAATCAGAGACAAACGCAGCCTGATGACGTCATTATGCGTTCTGGGTCGGTGACGAAGGTAGCCTGATGACGTCCCAAGCGTGTTGGGTCAATGCTCCTACCGTGCTACCTTAACATACTACAAGTATGTACCTTGCCGGTAGAGGAAACATGGCGGAACCAATGAATGCGATACATGGCTATGTCGCATTTCAGTCTTGCCCAAACGTGCTATGTAGTCAATTAAATATTCTGCGCACTTAAAACTTCAGAAATTAAACAACTGCAATTATTCCAGTTAATAACGTGTTTTGTGTGATTTTCAGCGAAAGTATGTATAAATTTGGGTCAATTATGCCGGTTTTTCCCGGCTAATATTAACAGAGATAGCCCGCGAATCTGGGTCGATCGCAGCTATAGTGAAATGGTTTAAAACGGTAGAACGTGTTCGGTCTTTATTTAAAATGGTAAGATAGCGGAAAACCCATGGCTTTTGGAACAGTCCCGTTAATTGATATACGTATATTTATATATTTGCATGCGTATTGCAGGCAATCTTTGGAGTGCAGTTGGTAATCACGATGGTGATGGCCAGCTTCATGCAGAAATTATCGCCTCATTTTTCCATTGCGAGATGGATACTTTGCAAAAAGTTTGCATGCGAATATACACGGAGAAATAATTAAGTTATTCGTCCGTACTTATTTGTATACATGATTTGCAGATTGGTCAGGTTTGTCCATCCATCTACTGAAGAGCTGAGATCATTGGCTGGTGCAGGTACACAAGGTAGCAAAGGAAGAGACAGATTTAAAGACAGGCATGTCTTAACACAATTTGCATTCAATTAATTTTTAGACGCAAATTTTCATTTCTATATATGTGTATAGGAGGAATAACGTTAAAAATAAGGAGGAAAATTTCACTGTTCCTCGCAATGTCAACATTCGGCTAGATTCAGTGAAAGTGCAAGTGGCAGATGTTATTCAACTTCATTTTTACACTGAATATCAATGGCTAGTGGATTTTGCTGTTGGGTCTATTATAGTTTACTTTTTGACCGAGGTAATTTCTGCAAATTAACCAATGGACATCCACAGAATATAATGTTAGCTTTAAATTCATATTTGAATTTTTAGAACTGATTTTTTGTACGTTTTCCCATCAGGTCTATTTGTATTTGGTGCCTGGCCGGGAAGAATTTAATTTGAGTATTATGTGGTGCCTGATCGTGGTTGGCCTTGCATTGTATCCTTTCTTCATTTCTTCTAATTTCCCAAAAGTGATTTCTCCCCTATTTTCCTATCGTATACACACAGCAAAGTATTGTTTTCGCTAGCTGCTTTGTACTTCCGTGACCAAGAACCCTCCGGTGAACGATCATTGTTCATCACTTGTGGTTTCTTTTTCTTCGTCACTGCAATGATAGTTCTTATTGTGGACGAGGGAACACTTGAATTTGGTTTGGACAAAGGTAAAAAAAAACTCCCCAATGTAATAAGAAAACACACATGATTTCTTGAATATAGGCATCTCATTCGATTCTTACATTTGCGCAGCATATTCCAATTTCAACCAAAGTGTAACTGCTTTCTTGGAGGCTCAAGGCTTGCAAGCACGGTCTATTTGCTTTCATAAACTCGCATATAGCACCTCGGATATCGTGCTTATTTGTAAACCAAGACGGTCATATTGTTAATAGAGGCCCTACATCTGCTATGGGCCTTAAGTTTATGCTGGCAACGTGGTGTGGGATAACGGGGGCATTCTTCACCTTTCCTGGATTGCGTTTCGCCAAAATGCATTTCGATACGTTGAAGTACTGCCAAGACAGTCCTTTTATGAAGCGAGTTTGAATCGAAATTAAGAAAGTACAAATGAAGTACTTTATCACATAATAATTCTTCGTTTTGACAACAGGTTGCTGTTGCATACAAGTTTTCTTGCTCCATTATTGTTGATTTTAATGTGGGTTAAACCATTGGCTCGAGATTACTTCACCGTTCGCACATGGACGGGAATGTCATCTGCTCTGTACGTGTCATTCACACGCATTTAAAAACAAAAACCTGTGCAATATTTACAATTAATTCACTTACTTTTAGGATGACAGATGAGGTATTCGATACTAGCCGACTGGTAGCTGTTCTGTTAGTTGCTCTCCTCAGGCTTATTCTAATGCCGAGTTATCTGCAATCGTATTTGAACATGGCCCACGATCGCTTGGATGAGTTAAAGAAAGAAGCAGGAAGAATCGGTTGCGTGGATCTGCAGAAAAAAGTGTGTATATCAATACAACTGTTGCCCTGAATCGTTTCTTAAAATGTTGAAAATAATACTAAGGTGGCACGTGTATTCTACTACCTGTGTGTGGTTGCTGTGCAATACGTAGCTCCGCTGTTGATGTGCCTTTTCTTCACGCTGTTGCTGAAAACTCTCGGTGATCATTCGAGAAAATTCAATAGTCGTTGCGCGTAATTGGAAAATACCTTTGAAAGGATATTAATTGCATTTTGCAGGAGGCTTTTCTTGGTTGAGCTACTTCAGTGATACTTGCAAAGACCCCATGTCGAATCCTGTCGAGAAGCAGGTTGCCACGGACACTTTAGATGCAAGTCACGATATTTCCGAAGCTTTGGGTCAAGTTAAGAGGGTCTTCACACCAATCCTTTACAGGGGCATCCTGAACTTCACAACATGGTGGTTTTGTTTTGTTTGGTTCGCAACAAGTACTGTTGGATTAATATATCACTCGTACTTCCAGGCGCAATAATCACGTACAAATGAGATATGACTTGTATAATTTAAATTTAGTTTGTAGTTGAGAAGCAATAAATTCGTAGATGTTGGATTGTTCCGGTGGTTTACAATGGCAGTTTCCGCGATTTAAAGGAATGATAGTTGTTGTACTTGATTTATATGCGGTTAATAAACTGTGAATGTTTTTTGCCTGTATTGTATTTTCTTCAATGAATAAAAATGAGATATCACATAATTCAGAAGATAATAGTTTAGTACAAATATTACACACTTCGAAGCGATTAGCATTTTAAAATAGAAACTATCATACATGCTTTCAATTATATACACCAAATTGTGGACGCAATTGCAAATTACACGGGGTGGACTAAAAAGTGAAATTGGTCACGAAATATACCAGTAAACTCCATTTTTTTCTCTCATTTCAACAACAGTTAATACCTGTCCTTATCCAGGTTCTACGATGAATAAAACAAGAGATACCCTGCCGAAGACTGAAATAAAGAATATAGTCTTAAATCTGTTCACAATTCGTACACAATTTACAACAAAATGTACTTACTTTGACATCAGACTCAGGCATGTCGTATACATCCTGGTCGTCGAATTTGACCCATTGATTTGCAATTTTACACAGTGCAACATCTGCAATGTATTGATACATATTGGAGTTTGATCGCTAGCATTATACAAAGCAGTATAATTTTTTGAAGCTTACAATGTCCACCTTCCAATGTACCATAATGATTCTAATAAAAAAACCCCACTCAATTAGCAATTTTTCAAATCAAAATTAAAAATTGCTTAACACAAATGACTCACCGACACCGCGTACAAGTTAAAATTCCTGTTTCCTGGAGGCCCAACCACGTAGCTTTTCATTTCCAGATCATTTATTTTGAAGTCGACATTAGTTTGAATCTTATCTCTCCAAATATCATCGTAGATGAACCTATACACAAAATAGTTTGCACCAATAATATTAAACAGGCAATGTATTATATCTGACCTTTTTAAGTGAACCACGAGGATCGGTGGAAGCTTCCAGATGTCGAGTTTCTTCACGGCATTGCGAAGTTCTTTGCAACTTGGGCAATGCCACATACTGGTCCCCGTTAGACGTTCTTCTTTCAAGTAAGCTCTAAGGCAATCCTACCAGAATTACAAAATAAAGCATCTGTCACTTTTATTTCCAAATCAAAAATATTGATCTTTTTACAATAACTCACGGTTATTGTACAGCGGGCATTCTTGGACGGGATCGGGAGCGACAAACAATTGAAGTTGTCGAATGTTGTCGATACCTTGCCGCATTGTAAACACCGTAACGTGGACCTCAACTGCCCGTAAAACATATCAATAATGATCGAATTCTCCATAATCTTCTGCATGTTCCAAACACGTTCTGCGGCTACATAATCCGGAAGATCATCTCCGTCGTTGCTTGTATTCAACGGCGATCCTTTGTAACCGGGATTCTAAGTAATAAATACAATCGTAATTGGAGCGGAATTTAATGTTTGACAGATAATGCTTGCACAATGTACGACTAACCTTATTCAAATAATCTGACAAGCTTGTCAAAAGCAGAATGAAAAATTCATGCGAGTCTTGCTGAGTGGACCCAGCAAAAGGCGCATGACACCTTCCGACCGTGTTCTGAAATGTACATAAAAATTGAAGTTATTTATCGGGCTGCCATCTCCTGTCACAATCATCAGTAATACCCTGAACTCCTTTGGCGTGTCATATTTTGCATTTCCCAAACACAGCCGTTTAATAACATTGACAAAAGCCTCGCCGATTTCCCCAGTCCGTTTCATTCCAACGTGCCTAATAATGCAAACAAAAATCCTCTAAATATACTACAATTACGGGAAACCTGTGCAAGGATTTCAGTAACAGACCTGATCTGTCCCAAATGATTTCCACTGAGTAGGTGCTGGGCAAGTGGCAGAGTACTTGCCAAACATTGCAGCGTTGCGTTCATATAACAAGTGTTGCCCAAGTTCCGTAGACCAACCTTGCTTCTCGGCTGTAAGTACATAATAATCATATTTAATTACTTACATAACACGAGTAAAAATGATTTAAACTATTTACTCGGCAGCTTCCCCAGTCCAAACTACACACAGGATTTGCGACACGTGGTTTGTTTCCTCTAGTGAACGCAGGATTAGCTGCAGTACTGCGATACCTTGAAATGCAAAAGAAACATTTGACAAATTCAACATAATATGTAAGAAAAATTAACTTTCAATCACCTGGGGCCTTCTGAATCCTCCACTAACTGTGCAATGTTTGGTGAGGAATGAGAACGGGATAATCCTTTCTTGCCAGACATATCCAAGTTTGGGCTCGATGGTTCATCCTTCAATTTTTCAAATGTACTATTCAAATCTGAGGAGACAAAAATGATTTTTTCTTTCCACAATATTGATTCGTAATACTTCAGTGCATACTACATACCATTGGACAGAGGAGTGTGGACATTATTAACAGCGAGATTTGCTGCTGCATCAGTAGAAATCTCGGATGGAACATTATCTCTTTTCATTTCGTGCTCTTTTTCTTTTTTCTTTCTTTCACGTCTCAATCTGCTCACAAAGATGAACTCAAAAATAACAGTTTCAACATTGGTAGTTAAAACTATGCGTACACACTTACAATTCCACTTGGTCATACAAAGCTTTCTTGGCGTTTTCCTTCTGTTTCAATCGTTCTAACTCATCTTGCCACTTCTTATATGCATCTCGATCAAAGCTACCCAATTCGGCGTTTAAACGTTCATTGTCTTTTTTCAAAGCAGCCTTCTCTTTATCCTGTTTCGTAAGAAATGAAACTTTACCAATCAAATCACAAGAACTCCAAACCAGAATTGGCTTACATTTTCCGCAATTGACAGCTCCAATTTCTGAATATTTTCAATTAGGTTCTCTTCTCGTTTCTGAAGTTCAACCTTCATTGCCTCCTCAGCTTCCTTTTCTCTTTTCAAACGTAACCCTTGGAATAATTTCTCCTGATCAAGTCTAACAATAGATAGCCACCGAATGTTAGCAATAACCTCGAAAGCATTTTCAAGAAATGCAAGAATTCCATACAGTTCTTTCTGTAATTGAACGTCCAAATCCGCCAACTTGTTCTCTTCCACTAGTCCGGAGACAACTCGTTGCTCGTGATCGCGAGTAGATTGCGGTTTTAATTGTCGGTTGAACTGTGGTTTGCTCGAAACTACATCGATTGCAATATTGCCAGTGGCAAGGGGGATGTTTGCAAATTCTGTAAAAACACAAAGCAATTTTTGAGATGCACTGATGTGCTTAACTTCAGATTGTACTTGGAATAATAACGGACTCACCGTTTACAGACTGGGGGCTATACTCAGTTTCACTGAAAATTTTGCTAGGCAAAACGGGTTTTGGTTTGGTAGAGCGATCCACAGATATTGGATATCTTTTTGCAAAGTTCGCCGAGCCAAAATATGGAGAATCGTTTCCGTTGCTTTTCGGTGTTCCGGATCCGTCGGTCGATAGTGAACTTTCACTAGACATTGAAGTATCCAGCTGTATGTCAACAGTGCTCTCTTCCAAATCAGCAATTGGGTACTCGCATGAATCTAAATGTGCAGTTAGAATAACATATGTAGCCTTTCCAACTATGATTAATGAAAAAATAATACAATATATAGAAATGCGTACCGTGGTGGACCGAGTTCTCATCATGCGTTTTTATTTTGATGTTAACCGGAATGGCCACATGCGAGTTTGTCGTCACAGTCGGGTATCTGAAAAGCCAATCCGCGTAACCTCCTTCCAGAAAAACCGGCTGTCGTTTTAACTTTGTCGAAACATCCCACTACAAATCCAAAAAAGGAAAGAAAAACATTCAAACACATAAAAACAGCGATTGGGGCAATTGAAAAGAATTACCATAAACAGTGCCTTCTTTAAAATCGTTATTGGAGCTACATAATCATGAGTCAAAACATTGTAATCCCAGTCCAAAAGTACTATGTAGTCGACGGATGCCCGCTTTTTCCACAACGCTTGAGACTCGGGTGGTAATTGGTCTTCAAATTTCACTGCTGAGCAACTAAGTCAACAAACGAAAACTTTTACGAAATTAACGAAAATTCACGATTATGACTCAAGCTAGAAATCTAACCCAGGATGTATTATTTCTTGCGGGAAACTGATGCAAACTGGGTGTTTGATGTGCGATTCTTGGTAGTCTTTCAGTAACCGTGTATCAAAGATGATAATGTTCGGATTTCTATCTTGCAGAAGTTCATAAAGATGTTTGCTGGTTATGATGATGCCTTCGGGAGGTTCTACACGATTGTTATTTTAGCGCAAGAGGTCCAAGAGCAGAAATCCGACTTCCCTGTTTAAATGCCTCACCTCTTACTATGACAACAGGATTTATTGGCTGGATTTGGTGATGAACATCGTTTTCTTGCTTCTGATTATCTCTTGGTGACAATTCCGATTCCGAGTCTTTCATTTTGAACACATTGTGAACCTCGTCTTCCGCTTTCATCAATTCATATCTGAAATTAAACAAGCAATCCATTCGTGTTATAATCATGTATACCGTAATCAATATTCAACTATTTAAATGACTACCGCTTGGCCAAGCTTTCCTGTAACGTTTCGGCATGGGACACAGCGTTTTGTAATCTTTTCACGCCCATGATGTCATCAAAATATGCCTATATATATACAAATTCATCATGTTAACCCTTGCAAAACTTTACTGCAGTTTAAACAACTGCAGTTTGTCAAATTTCCCCTAGTTTATGATACAAACTGCAGTTATTTCATCGAAAACTGACAATTTTTGAATAAAAGTTGCAGTTTTCAAGTAAAAAACAGAGGTGGTACTTACAAAAATATATACCTCAGTTCCCCACGTGAAAACTGCAGTTTATATTCAAAAAATTTCAATTTTCGACAAAATAACTGCAGCCGTCTGTATCATATAAAATGGGGGAATTTGACAGACTGCAGTTATTTAAACTGCAGTAAAGTTTTGCAAGGGGAAAAGACATACATTATATTCAAAGAAAACAACATATGATATAAACAAACCTATATACAATCATATATTCACCTTGTTTTTCTTGTAGTCAGCACGTTTCATGATGAATTGAACGATACTATAAAACCTCATGTAACAAACATAACTAGTTTCCTCATCCCCTTCCAGTCTTGTAGTTTCTGCTTTGTTAAATGTGTCATTTGCGTGCCTAGATAATCTGAAATGTATAGTTCGTTAATCGGATCTACTATATAATTGTATACACATTTGTACATACAGTGTAGTGCTAAATTGGGTCTTCAATGTGTCGACTTTTTCGTTCAACTCGGCGAACGATTTCGCCAAATGTAAAGGTTTTAGAGAAATTACTACAGGCATCTCGAGGAATATTGCAACCTAGGACAGTATACTTAGTTGATTAAGTAGACCTTCTGTTAGACGAATAAATAATGACATTAACGCGATTACGTACCTCGATCCATATAACGGCAAGTAGAACAAGTTCGCAACTGCGAATTGCGATCCAAGTTTCCCGTCTGGAAACGACCTTTAGCAAAAGCGCCCTCATAATAATTACATGCAGATGTCGTCTCCCTTGCTATGATGCGGTATTTATTACCAGGAGTGAGCGATCCATCAACTGCGCATTTCAGTATATGATTTCATTGACAGGGTTACTCATTGCTCGGAGTCTTTCACCGATTTATTGTGGTCGTTCGCATTCGATGGGGTAGTAAATATTCATCCCTGCGTAAAATCTGTTGGTAAGTTGCAGCTGCTATCACCAATTTGTTCAATATTGCTTGCAAAGCGTTAAAAGAGCACTGTGTCGTATTGCAGGAAAGAAGCCGGAAAGGGGCAGATGACACGAGTTTTTTTACGTTTGAAATTCAAGGAAAAATGAAACTCGCGTCATTTGTGAACACACTATAATTTGCGGCAGTCTGGATTAACTCTTCGTGGAAAGCACGGACAAGAGAAAATCGTCGTTTGTTTATACTGTAGTAGTAAACCTAAGATAATTGGAAAATATGTCTACTACTAATAACCTGATAGTGCCAGTTGTTTTATGGGGCAAATTGGCACCAACACACTGTATCTCGGCAATTTACCTCTCAAAGGACCAAAAAACTCTAGCTACGGGTTGCAATGATGGCCAAATATGTGTGTGGGATGTGGACGACAACTTAGAGGTTTGTATTATGTAACTGGTTTTAAAAAATGTGGAACCTTCAATGAAACAAAAATCTCTATTAATGCGGACGATATAAAAAGACCTTATGTTGTTTCAGATCAACCCGAGATGTTTACTGTTCGGACACACCGCGCCTGTGATTTGTCTCGCTCGGGGAAGTGTTGCTACTGAAGCTTGCTATCTAGTCAGTTCTTCTGAAAACGGGTTGGTATAATTCTAACCGATTTCAAAATGGACAATTTCTCCATATAATGGTGGGTAATTTGTATATAGAGAGATGTGCGTGTGGGACCTTACAGATGGCCGATGCTTGGAGACTGTGAAATTGGGTTATATTCACACCAGTATTCAGGTGTATAATCTGAATTGTTTCATTGATGCTCCTAAAAAAATTAGAAAACCCAAGCTTATCCGCATTGTTGCGATTTAATCACAGTCTTATCAAATGGCTGGGACATCGGATGTACGCTTGTTCTGCAATGGATACTACGCAGACATAATCATCATGGATGCTTTCAGTCTTGAGATCCTTTTCACACTCTCATCCAAAGTGATTCCAGATTGGATCAGTGCCATACACATACTGCGACCTGCAAAAACCCAAGGTCTGCTCCGAACAAGTCTAGCTCGCCTGCGAACGATGAGTTAACCAACATCTTTGTTGCGTGTTCCTTATTCCAGATGATGTCATAGTCGGGTTATCTGTGTCTGGAACGATTAAAGTTTGGACTATTAATGCTGCAGAAATCAAAGGAGTGCAGCAGCTATACGAAAACGAGTCGAAACCAATTCGATGTCTTAACGCGCTCAAACTAACTTGTTGCGTGTTCAACCAAAGAACGATGCTTGTCGTATGCACCAAATATTGGCAGGCAAGTTAAAAATGTTGTTGCAAAGAAATTCGCACTTCAAATCGGAACTAACTAAATTTTTTTCAGATCTTCGATGCTGGTGATTTTTCGTTACTTTGCTCTGTGAGCAATCGTTGCGGCGAGAGGTGGGCCGGAGGCGATTTTGTAACTGCCGATAGGATTTTGGTGTGGAGTGACAAAGGCAAAGGATATATCTATAAGCTTCCAACAAAGTAAGCATTGTTCTGTTAATGAAGTGCAAGCTGGTAATGACTGCGGCATTAGGGTGGTAATCTTTAGTACGCTCTGCAAGGTGGTAATGCGCATGTGCATGCAGACTGCATGCGTTCGAACAACTACAACAGGGAAACAGCTTTGTAATTTCAGAAACAATCATTGAATTGAAACCATTATAAATTGCAATTTCATCCAAACATTAAGTTCAATAGAGTCCCCTTTTTTACCCAATGTCTATGTTAGCAATATTCTTTAGCAGCTTCTGCTTCTATAGTTTTAGAAGTTCAATCAATGGGAGTTTTCAAATCTATTGCAATGTTACTTGTTAGCTAGAAGAATGACTATAGTAATAAGAAAACGGGTGTGATTCTAGAAATCCATAAGAATTATAGTCAGTCGTTTGGCTAATTAACAATATTTGTCCGGAATTGAAATTCGCTTTTTTGCCGATGTCACTTTCTTCCTCTTGTTATGTTTCATTGCAGCAAACCGAAAGGGAAGGCCATTAGGTCAGTATTTACAGCGCATATACGTTTTTACACTGCTATTAAATGTGTAGCTACTGTTCAACTATAGACAGCTATATATTCACACCTGTGCAGCTCTTCAATCTTATCTGACTTGCGTGGTAAAAGCTGTGTACTAACTTCCCTCCAATGACTACAGTCGTCTAATGGCTTTCTCTCGTGTCTATCGGCTTTGTTTTCTCTATTCTTTTTCCGATTTGGCTTTTCCTCTTCTTTTCTAATTCAACTTTTCTCTATTCTGATTAAGCGGTTTGTGGCACTGCAAGAATTCCCTAATAGTAATACCGATTTCATCTGTTAGTTGTGTTGTCGACAACAAGGAATTCCACAACAGGGCTGCGATGGAAGATCAAGCATTTTTGTATTGCATTCTTTCAATTCCAGACTGCCAGGTATTTATTTTCTTTTTCTCCCCCAAAAGCCAGTTGTTAAAATAGTCCTTCCATAACATCTGTTATTTCACACTAGCCACTGACGTGTCCACCTACAATGTCCTACCTGATGACGACACGTGGACATTTTCAGAGGCTTCTTTTGAGAGGAGATTGTAGAGGCACTGTATCCATATGGAGCATCCCAGAAGTAACCAACAAAGATCTGTCACAGATGCAACAGGAGCAGTTGGATAATCCGCCAGAGCTGAAGCCGAAAGTGAATCAATCTCTTCAAGATTCGTGGACTGCCATCAGGCCCCCTCCTCCAGGAATCCTTGACCAACTGGTAAACAAGGAAAAAGCCACTAATGGGACCCGTAAATTTATTTGAACTGCACAAAATTCGTAGGATCAGCAGGAAGGCTTCACGCCAAAACTTACATCAAGCATATTTCTTCCTCTGCAAGGGAGATTAGTTTGCGGAAGAGAAGACGGAAGCATCGTCATCGTGCCAGCCACACAGTCGGTTATGCTTCAACTTCTACACGGAAAGCACCATCAATACAGAGGCAAGTTATCATGGAAATTTTCATCTAAGGACAGCTTTAAAAATGAAGTGGTGGCGTTGCGCAGATTGGCCTCCTCATCAAGTTTTATATGGGCACGGAGGTGCAGTCACCTGTCTTCAGTACCCGCACCATCACCATTCCCGCTACGATATCGCGTACCTTGTGTCGGGTGGAGTCGATTTCTCGGTCTGCCTTTGGGATCTCTACACTGGTGCGCTGCTTCACACGTTTTGCGTGCATGCAGGAGAAATAACCCAACTGCTTGTCCCACCGAATAACTGCAACGTGAGCATACAAGCCTACACAAGATCATCTTTGGCATTCATTCAATCTTGACTTGCATTTTTCTTTGCAGTCTCGCATTCAGAACTGCATCTGTTCGGTTGCGAGTGACCATTCGGTAGCTCTTCTGGGGCTGAAGGAAAGGAAGTGCATCATGCTTGCAAGCCGTCACCTATTTCCAGTACAAGTTGTTAAGTGGAGGCCTCTCGATGACTTCATGGTCGTTGGCTGCACCGATGGAACAGTCTACGTTTGGCAAATGGAAACTGGTAATTTCCCGTGCAGATCGAGAGAAACGTGTGCGTGTTGGTTGAAATTCTTGAAATATTTGCGCGTAGGTCACTTGGATAGGTTCCTACATGGCATGGTGGCGGAAGAAGTTCTAAGCGCATGCGACGAAACCATCGTCAACACCGCAGTGGATGCGATGGCCAATCCGGCAATTCATTTCTTCCGAGGACTTCGGCACAGGAACCTGGCCGCAATACGCCACGCCGCGCAACGAGGACTTCATCACCTGGCGCACACTCAACAAACGGCAGCCTCAGATGCATCAGGACACCAGAAGATCCAACCATACCCTCTGCTGATTCAGGGGCTGAAAACAAACCCCAAAGATTACGACAGCCACGTGTTGTTCTTCGACATTGAAGCACTAATTGGTAGTGCATACCACAATTCTTTAGCCAGGTGGTTTAACTTTATTATAATTCCCGCGTTCTGCAGTGCAACTGCTTTCGGAGGAGTATTCAACAATGAGTCCAGCCGCACTGGAAGCTCAAGGTTTAATAACCCACCTGGAGCATCAAAAAGTGAGCGGTGGCTTGCAAACAAGTTCGCCAGACACTCAAAGAAAACTTGCCGGTAAGCGGGATCAATTATTCTACTAATACTCGGTTAATACTAACTGTTTTCTTTGTAGGATTCATCGCTCGAGTTCGAGACACGGCAGAAAATGTGGGCCAAAAGATCCAAGCCAAAGTGGAGACTGTTAGTTTGAAACCTGCAACGGAAAGCAGCCGAGATGTGCCACCTTCTAAAGGAGAAGGGCAGGAACCTAGAAGACCTCATGGAATAACTATGGTGGAAACTAACCTTACCATGGAAATTGCGCAACTACTTCTCTCATTTCTGCACGGATGGGGGTTGGACCCAGATCTGGATCGTGTTTGCGAAAATAAACTTGGGCTTCTCAGGCCTCTTTGCCCGATCTCCTTTGGATTACTTTCACGAGGAGGTATTTATTTTTAATCTACACTCTACTACAAAATGCTGTAATATCTGAATCCAAAAATTACATCTTGCAGGTTTCATGTCACTGCTGCTACCAATGTGGCAGAAAAAACACTCAATTTTGAGTAAAATGAATGAAGACCCAAAGTAAGCCAGAGAATGAATATGCCACTCATTCAAGATGATAACTATGTACCAAAGACAACCTGTATTTTCATTTCAGTCTTGTCGACCGCCAAGTTCGTTTTGCAGAGTCCATACCGGCAGAATTGCTTCGTCTTCAAGAATGCACCTTACACTTCATGGCCCGAGGACACTGGGAAATGTCCACTGCCATCACGACCCATCACTTAATTGCGGTCATCGCCATTGCAAACACACTCATGTCCATGAATTGCGCCACATTCATACAAGAGCAAGAAACGAAGAGAAGATTAATGAGGTTTCCTTGTGTATTCTCGCCATCTATGCCAATGCTTCTTAACAAGTTACCTTGGTGTTGATCGCATCGGCAGGCGTTTGAGTCGTATGGATAGCAAGGCACGTCTCATAGAAGGCAACCAAGAAACGGTGAGCGAAGACGACAGTTCGGGACAGATGCAATCTCAGCAAGCGCAAATCAAACAAGGCTGGAGTCTGCTTGCCGCTTTGCATTGCATACTGCTGCCTGAGAAAGTGGGAACATCTGCATTCAAATGTCCTCAGGTGGAGATGTTGGCCCGCAGATGGCAAGATAGATGTTTAGAGGTAAAACATATTGATGCAAAAGCCTGATTTTGCTAGAAGTGTACTTGAAAATCCACGCGTTAGGTTCGTGAAGCGGCGCAAGCCCTTCTTCTGGCGGAACTGCGCCGTATTGGCACGGTCGGTCGGAAAGACCTCGTCGAGGAATGGGCACCTTACTTGCCCAGTTACTTCGAACCTTTCGCAGTGGGGTCAGTGCCCCAAATGGGATCTCAAGCAGGTGATGGTAAACAAGGAATGCAACCAAAGATCGAAGAAGAA
>WWPM01021699.1:0-17968 GCA_023279145.1 Glomeris maerens
TATGGTAGTATGGACTTGATCCACAACATCTCTTTAGAGCAAATATAACACTTGTACCTGTTGCTGATGTTGGCAACCAACATATTGTCATATGCAGCTGACAGACGTTTCAGACTTTGCAGCAGCGACCTTCCTCTATTAATTCGCTTGAATCTGTTCAACCAGATCTTACGGACATCTTGGTATGTGAACCTCTCATACCAACAAGGGTTATTGTAACCTTCCATGAACTTGATAGGCATCTATGATAAGACAACATACACAAGATACCATACATCTAATTATAACATATAAAATAATCATCATTGACAAAGTTACATGCCTGGTGATGTCGCTGAAGGTAGACCGACCGGTTTGTCAAAATTGCTTCAATGTCTGAAACTTTTAGGACGGAATTCTCTAACTTCGCCCATCTCGCAGGAACATTCATAATACCACTGCTGCCAGCATTCTTCAAAAAGCATTTCAGCATCAATGTAATGAAAGCCGATGTGCAAATACCGATTGCCCAAATTATTCTCTCTCCGGTCTTCATTTCAATCACAAGAAATAACTGAGAATGTGAGCAAGCATGTACAACTCCATCGGAATCGAGTGTTGCACTTATTCTGCCAATTCAGCAAAGCCATAAAAGTAAGTCTCTGTCAAGCATGGCGGCCATAAAATTCCCTTCCTCTAATTAACGCAGTATGGGAGAAGGAGAAGGAAGAGCAACTCTTCCTGTGGGCAATGAACCGCAAAAGTAATGAAACTGCACGGTGAAAGTGTCACCGTCGGCAATGAAACATTTCCCAACTGAATGTCAATAATTTATTTCACAATCCTTCCAAAGCACGACAATCTCTGAGAATAATATCCATATATTGAAATCGGTCATGTCAAAATCTGTAACAAGGAAAGAATTAGCTTTTCTTAGGAAATATTCTGGTTAGCTCAATAACGTACTTCAGTGACGAGCCCAGCAGCGATTGTTGAGCCTCCAGACCTCAGCATGAAACGTCCCAGTTCTTTGATATCTTTGTAGATTTCTAAACAAATTGGCCGAGCACATTCCAGCTCAATGATGGCATTTGCGTGTTTTCCAAGACACCTGATATATTTGTGATTTTAAAAGTATAAACGTCGTTAATTTTTACATAATAGATAAAGCCAACAATTATACAAAAACTAGAACATCATGAAAATTACATGCATATTTTTGATAAAACACGATTTTTAAATGGCATCTTCCTTTCTAAAAACATCATGCATGGTATTGGCTTCTTGTTTTTCTCGGAATAAATAAAATTTTGGAAGCATGATAGCCAAAAGAAACAGTACATTACAGCCAAAATTTCACTTGGAAAACGCCATCACCATTTAAGCCAAATGAGGATTTTACAACAGAATTTCAAGTTCGTTTGAAATATGAATTCAAAAATATAGCAACATGTTACCTGGGCTTCTTCTTAATCACTTCACCAGTAGTCTTATGTAACTGACTAATGAGTTTCTTAATTACACCGGATTCACAGAGAGATTGGTAATGGAGAACAATCTGTAAACAACCAGTGTGTCAAAATTTTAGAAATCCCATTACAAATCTTAGTTAAATTATATTTAGAAGAATTTCTTACTGGAAAGCCTTTTGTGATTGGGATATCAACGTTGAACAGGACAACTCTGGCTTGAAATCTTGTGCATACTTTGATTAGATTTGTTGAATCACACAGAACACATCCCACAGTCACATTAACCATGTCCACACCACTCAAAGTGACTGTTACTTGGTCACCGGCAAAGACGCTTGGCACAGGCATTTCATCAGTCAGAATACCTACATTTCAAATTGGCATACTTTTGTAATTGTGGAACGGATGAGAGTTAGAACAGGCAAATAATTACCCTTTACTTGCGCAATTTCTCCCAATGGCATGATGGTCACTTTATCCCCATTATGAATGCAACCAGTCTCAATCTTGCCCGAAACACAGAAGGTACTCCCTTGTCCTTTGAACACATCGCTGACGGATAGACGGAAAGGTTTGTCAATTGGACGTACTGGCGACCTGAAATTGTCTGCCGTAGAATCCATCAAAATTAGATCCATCCCTTGGTAGTGACATGCTATTTGCAACCTACCCACTTGTTGAAGCAATGCGGGCCCTGAGTACCATTTCATCAAAGTCTCTTCCTTCGGCCCTTCCGTAAGATTCTCTCCAGTTAGTCCGCTGCATGGGACGAACTGCACATCGTCGTCCTTGTAGCCCGCTTGTCTCAAAAACAGGCTCAACTTGGCCACTATTTCTTTGTACCTATCCTGCGACCAATTCACAGTGTCCAGTTTGTTGACAGCAACTACAATTTGTGCTACACCTGCAAACATATCCACTTACTCAATTGATATCCATATTGGCGAACAAAAGGTGTCAACCTACCTACCTAAAGATCTTACAAGGAGTGCATGCTCTCTCGTTTGCCCTCCAGACTCAAAGCCGGTCTCAAACTCTCCTCTAGTTGCATCCACCACAAGAACTGCAACATCTGCTTGCGCAGCACCAGTTATCATATTGGGTATGAAATCTTTGTGTCCAGGAGCATCCAAAAGAGTAACTAGCTTAGAAGCAGTTTCAAACTTTGAATACCCAACATCCATGGTCACACCACGTGACCTGGAACAAACGTACTCAATGTTACAAAAATCTCAGTCTGAAATACCCTGACATTTCCAAGTTTTTTTTATATACAAATGTTATATTGTAAAATTTTAATAGGCATCTACACTACGTATGGACTTTTCTTGAAACTTTCGAAATTTTTACGACTTTTCTTGCCATATACGGCGGCAATTATGATAGTAATGTATATTTTAGAGCCCAAACATATTTACAAGAATCAAATAAATCAAATAATGCATTAAGTTAACGTGACAGCACTGCTTTACCGTTCTTCGCCAGTTTCATCCAGTACCCAGGCATACATAAATGAAGCTTTGCCAATCTTCTTTGATTCCTGTTCATATTTGTGCATAGTTTTTTTGTTGACAGCACCGACCAGGAACAGCAAGTGCCCCATCAGTGTGCTCTTTCCAGCATCAACGTGTCCTATCACAACCATGTTGAGGGAACTCTTGCAATCGCCTCGAAGCTTCTTGTATTCTTCGCACGGATCCAACCGATTTGGAACATCTTTACCTCTGAAACAATGAAACAAACAAAAATCCCATAAAATCATTACAATAATCGGTAAGACACACTGCATTCCACACCACTAGCCTAGGAGTGAGTCTGTTCGTCGGAGTCACTGATGCTACAGAAAGGTCTTTTTGGACTTGATCGGCTGTCTGCGCAACCTTTCCCTTGGTATCCAATTCTTTCTTCTCGCTTCCTTTATCCTTCATAACACATGCAAACCACATGTTAGAAAACTTGTATATTTCATCAATTGAGATGTGTGTATAGGTACTCACTCGCTTCGAGCCAGCAGGCTCTGGTGTGGAAAAGAATCCTACGGTAGGTGGTTTTGAAGATGGGTAACTGAGAGTTGCCATGTCTCCATTAAACGAACGTCCACTATGCACAGCAACCCCAGCTTCCCTCGACATGCTGCATATCTCGTTGCCACCTGCGTACATTCACCGAAATACAACCGCGAAGTAGATACAATTGATCGTTTATTAATTGTTCGCTGGATATGTATGGACAATATAACTCGGCCTTTAAAACGCTCTTCAATACAATTATGGCATCCCCATACTTGTGTAAAATTAAAAACAACTTGATAAGAAATATCAGTTATGCCCTGCTCCTGTGTAAGTAAATTCACTTATACCGCGAAAATGGCCGCATCCTCAATCGAATCCCATCTGGGGACGGTGTTGCAAAATCAAAACGTACAATCGGATATTTCATTACTTGATTCGGCACAAATGCTATCTCTGGTCTTGTTTTGAAATCCATTATTTTTTCAATTTCTACATGCTTTGGACGCCAAAAGAGCACCCGCGCAAAGGGAGACAGCACCTGCACTGGTATTGCTATCATTTCTGCATTGTCCACATCAAAAACGCTGTGTGGTAAGTCGAACACAAGACCATTTGTCACAGTCGCTATACTTATTTCAGGCACATCTTCTTTTGCAGTAACAGGAGAAGGTGCAATATTCTCACACCGCAAGGCCACCATTAAATCAATTTCAGAATCAGTATTTTGATCTATAATTTTCTCCACTTTAGGTTCCATGTTATTCTTTAGATGAAGGCCAGCCATTTTTGTTGCCAGAGAAAATGGGGAGTCCGTGGAATTTTGTTCTGGAGAGGAACTTGCATTTTTGGACACCGGGGCACTATGTAAATGTTTCTTGGCCAAATTGGCAAATGATGACCCCAGTGAGGGCATAGATAAAGCAGTCTGTGGCTTTGAAACAGCAACTGGCTTTGGCCGTTTCAGTAACATAGACAGGGATTCGTTAATTTTAAACATCCCTTTGCCATCCAATACTGAAGGGCCGCTAGACATTTTGGTATCATGGATTGTGAATTTCTCATCTTACCTTTCCGGCGCCAAACATTATAGCAAAAAGGAAGATATGACAAGATCCGGGTGTTCACCGAGAAATATAAAAATACGGGCAAAGTTTAAGTTTCGCAGTCAACATAACTTTTGAGCAATTTCGATTGTGTAAAATCAAGAATTGGAGACAATTTTATTGAAATTATGAACTGAAAATATTATATTCATAAAGTTATTTCAGTCATTCAGAGTCTACTAACTGTAAGATAGAATAATGACAGCCCACATATTAGAAAACTCCATCAACACATGAATATAATAACCTTAACAATATTATCTCCAATTTCTAAAATAAGTAGGTTTCTGAATTCACCTTTCTCTGTGCTTTTATCGTGTCTTTCCTTTTCAGGCTTTGTGGCAACTGATAAACAACACAGTAAATTTTATTTTTTATCAACTTCGCAAAAGCTTCATGATCAAGTGCTGCCTGCAGTCACAGCATGGTCATAAATAAATAAAGTGTTCTTATAGGTTCAGGAATGAGGGAAAAACTTCAAGAGAAATTTCAATTAATGCAGTACTTATTGCTTTCCTGCATGTAAGTAAGAAGCTTAGCACAAGTGCATAGGGATATCCAATACGATGCGTTGCTTATAATCTCCTTGACAATGTTATACTTTTGCCATGCAGATCATATCAACAGGATTTGATCTTGTGTAATGCCACATTATAACAATTACCCGCATTTTTATCAGTTCCATGCAATGTGAGTACAGCATCAAGCGACCTCTCCAAGTCAAATTTGTTGTCAACAATTGCATCGATCAACACGGATTCTGCGATAGAGCTTCCTACGATTCCACGAATCTCGTGCAAACAAGATGTCAACTTGGCTAATGACATGATGAAAAATGTTTCCAATTATATATCTTTATAGACTCGTGTTATATAACATTGGTATATTGTGTAACCAACATATGGAATATTAATTGTTAAACCTTGTTCAATTGGGTCCTGGGTTTGAAATTGAGTACGCCTGTTTGGAATATTATGTGGTTCTTGTTCTAATTCTTCTTCAGCTATATCACCTTGTGCTGCCATAAATGCCGACATAGAGTGTGTTTTGCTACTTCGGTCGTACATGAATTCAGCTAAATAATGAAGCGAAATATCAAGATTGGCTTATTTCAACAGAGAAATGCGTTCTTTTAACAAACCAGCAGTCGGCGAAACACAGTAGTGGTCATCTTCGACGGATCTTCCATAGACATCATCGTACCCATCGTACTCTGAACAAATTCCAAAATTCGTATCAAGAGTAATTCTGATATTTCAAGTTCGAAAAATCGCTGCGCAACTTTCTTGCGCGACACTAAGTTTCCGGGAAACATAGTTGCACATGTAACCTCATCGATGGCCACAGAACATTTCGTAGCAACATGAACCAAAGCAAGAAAGTTGCATGATGACAAAGACATGCGATGTTTCGTTATGCGCTTACCATCATCGTAATTCATATTACGAACATTCCTGTGCCGTGACATTCTAGCAATCTATTATAATTGATTCGATTCTGTTTCAACATTCAGAAATGTCGTATCTAAAGACGCGACAAATAACGTAGGACCTCCTTGTTTATAGTTCACTACGCACTTGATCACCGATGTCCTTCCACGCTTCTGCCCCCTGGAGGCGGAAATTTGCAACACAACAAATTAACAGACTTCACTGCACTGTTCTGCAGAATATTGAATTAATTCCTAGTTATCTGTAAAGGAATTATGAATCCCCTACCTTCTTTCTGCAACATTTTATCGATATGCACTATGAAACTAGGCATAATGTATTTGCATATAATTTTATGGGAATTAATTTCACCAGAACATAACATGTAATTACACACAATGACGAATTGAAGGAAACTAACAAGCATGGAGTTGATACAAATAAATTTATTTAACAATAATTCAAGAAGTCGCCTACCACCTATACAAAAACAGGTGACCAATTGGAAGAAGTTGCTAAATCGTTGCATTTCTCTTGAGGAAATATACATATATATGCCACCATTCGAAAGGCCCACATGGGCAGCACAAATGTACATTTAATCATTGCAATCGTAAACGAATCAGCTGCCCGAAGAATTCCAACAAATTCGGCATCCCTCCTGGCCGAGTAAATTTTTGTTCCGCCATCAATTTTACAGCAATGTAATATCTAACGTCACTATAGCATTCCAATTTCTTGCACCGTTATTTACATGCACCAAATTGGCACGTTCAAAATTCATTAATGCGATGAAACGGGGCGGGGCAAAGGAAAACTATGGCGATTTATGGACACAGATGGAAACAACAGATACATCGATAACAAACTGTAGAGAAAAGGTTCGATGTGTTAAGAAAAAACTTTTTCACGCTTCAACACGTATTGCAGATGGAAAAAGGAAAACTTCCACCTGGAGGGGGTGAGATATGCGCAATCTATTAAGTAGTAAAGTTTCAATTCACCCTGCTGATCCTAGTCCAAGATGCATTTTTTTTTCCAAATCGATCAAATTCCTGTTTGAAATATTTTCTTGCGAAGGCACTGCGTCCTATATTCACGAGCATCTTGGACTCGGAACAACACGGTCCTGCAGCGCTGACCAACACTGTTTGCCGTCCACATCTTGGCGAAACAATATTGAAAAGTTTGTTATTTGGGCGCGGCGGGTGTGAAAATGTAGACTGCTGGCACTTGATTGTCTCATGCTTTTCCAACTGGACAACACAATGTTTGCAGTCATGCACTCAATGACATCTAGTTGGTGAATAGTAACGATAACCTGGAAAATCTCATTCTTCACCCTCACTGCTTCACCAGTCATGCTTATTCTGTATTGCCCAACCATTTAAGCTGCGAGCAGGCGATCTTCACTTCATTTTCGGTAACGTGGAGTCGGAATGCATTCCACACTTGTATTATTGGCGATTTGTTCTGCACTGCCTGGACATGTGTAAGCTGCTCAGCGACAAAGCGGGAACAACACTTGTTTCTAACCTTTCGTGCTACAATATTGTACATCGTCTTTTCTTTCCCACTTTGATTTTCTTCTTCTTGTCTTTACCTCTGCGTTCCTTCTGTCGTGATTAAACAAAGACGGGCGTTTAGCAACAATCGATTCGGTATTAATATCTTCAATTTTGTACACACCCTATCTTTGTTGAAATAGTACCACAAAGATACCACTTATTGCAAACCATCTAAATGTTATCAACTTTTACAAAGTTTAGAATGCATATACATATGTAGAGTGGTGAATATGAATCTTAAGAAATATGGTTCTCCCTTGATTTTAACACGCTTATATAGGCATTTGGCACGAATTTACCTGTTACATAGACCCACAAAATTGCGCATGCACAGTGTCAGGACGCTATGTTTGCTCAAGTCAAATTCAGAATAAATTCTTTCCACCCAAGATTCGATTCAAGTTATAATAACACATTGGTCACATGCCCTTGTGGTATCTTAACCTTGTGTATGTTTACTCACATCTTTTCGAATTTCTCGTACTAATGTGTAAAATGCATCATCGACTCCCATGCGAGTTTTTGCAGAGGTCTCGATGAAAGGGATCCCGTAATTCTTGGCTACCTCGGCTGCTGCCCTCATGTCCACAGCCCTTGTTGGCAAATCACACTTGTTCCCCACCACTGACATGTCAAATATAAGTTCATTGCCGTGTAATGAAACGTGAATTCAAAGTGAATACTTACAAACCATGGGAACCTCTTCAGCATCTTTAACCCGTTTTATCTGTAAATGAAACGCAAGCATCACTATATGCACTCATTTCTTAAATCGAATTAGAATTTAATGTCGATTTACTTGTTCTCTGTACGTGCTAATATCTTCAAATGATTTTGCATTGTTGACAGCAAAGACAAGCAGGAAACCTTCCCCTGTCCTCATGTACTGATCACGCATGGCACTAAAGAAATATTACAATCTAAATATATTGTGAAGTTTCAATGCAGTGTCAAATGTCGAGTTTAAAAAACTGGTTTTCCAAGGTTTGTACAATTATTTTTTGTTCCCCGTGAATAACACGATACCAATTAGCATCCATGAGGTCAACTTGATTGCTATCGTGCCTAATTGAACCTTCAAAATAATCACAACAGACCTGTATTCTTCTTGTCCTGCAGTGTCCAGTATATCTAGCAGGCAAGTTTCGCCATCGATGACCACCTGCTTTCGATAGGAGTCCTCTGCAATATAGGTAATCTTATAGTTAAAGACTACATATTTAAGGAAAACCTATTCAAACTTACCGATCGTTGGATCGTATTCGTCTACAAAACTACGCAAAATAAATAAAGTAATTCAGTCACAAATGAACATTATATTGCCACAATTTTTACATATAAATTGAACTTACTGATTCTGGATTAGCTGGATGGTCAACGCACTCTTTCCAACACCACCGGCTGCCAGGAAAATAAACCACCATTAAATTTAATATCAATTACAGAATATCTCTTGAAGGCAAAGATAGCAGGACCATTGTAAAAAAAATTACACATTTTTATAATGGTACTGATTGCACTGATATTTTTAAACAACATCTCTTGTCAAAAAAATCTCCATTTTTCAAATATCATTTCAGATTTTTGAAAGGGAAAAAATGAGTGCAATTGGACAAAAAAAACACCAACAAAATAATGCACACATTTAACATCTCATTAATTTCTGAAACCAACCAACTGAAAAACGATCAATCAGCAAATTAGTACAGAGCAATTTAGTACTTCACTCTTTCATATTGTCTATGTTTTGCCACATATGAATATACATTTGTACTGTGTATCGCAATGTTGAAGAATTGCTGTCATTTATTGACGCCTTATCTTCGAGCTATTATCTGCACCCTGCTTCAGTCGTTCCAATTTTTTAGTTTTTGGTGTCAAAAAGAAGGCGAAGCAGGGACGAATAGGTTAGCAATTCTGATGCAAATGAGACGCTTGGATTGGGTAAAAAAATGAACAGATATCATGAGTGTTTCTGTTGGGCATGCAGACAAACAGAAACGCGTTTGAAATGCGATTAAATATGATGAAATCTTTGCTTACCGCCAACCACAACCAACTTGTATTCCGTCATTTCTCGGATCGCAGCCTTTATTATTATATACTGTAGTCTGTGCAAGGGCTACAAGTGATGAGGCGGCGATTATAATACGCCCAGCCCAACACTCAAATCCTGGGCCTGGGACGAGATCGAGGTCGTCCAGCTCAAAATCCTATGTTTGTTCCTAGGCTGCCCAGGAAAATCCAAACGCCCCGGCAACTGTTCGCCTCCTCGAACCGTACGATCGTTGGCAATATCGACGCAAATTCTCCAATCCACCGACGCCGAGAAACCACTTGCACTTGCCCCAACTTCCAAGACTTGCGCTCCTCATCAAACAATGCGAGAACGCCGACGAGGAGGAGGAGAACCCAAAGGGGCCAGTTTCGGATCTAGGATACCTCACGGCGCCTCCCTGCCAGTGGATGAAAAAAACAAATGAACTCGCTAGGGGCGCGCTGTCTTTTGTGGTCATGTAGTGACGTCAGTCCGAGCGAGCTCTGACGTCACTAGCTATATACATATAAACCCGCGGTGCTGAATGTATAATTAATTAACAAGCGTCGGCAGCGCTCTCTGGACACCAAATCGATACATGTTGTAGTGTAATGACACCTATCATCCACTTGTGATAATGCTCCCTGATTTATGACGTAGCAGAACTTGAAAAAAAGTCAAAAATTCACTATCGTTTCTGATATATAGAGTGTAAAACTTTCGGATCGATTCCAGGAAATGTCTCCAAAAATAGGTGCACTGCAGTGCCATACATATATAGATATTCATCCCCTAAAACAGTTGTAAAAAATATGCTATGCGTTCAGCGTGTGCAAACGTACAGCATTCCTACAAAAGTTAAATATTGAAAATAACAGATAAGAATTAACCCGAGGCAGACAATTTGCTTTTATGGTAAATCTGCTATATATATATATCCTGGTAATATCCCATTTCCGAAATATCACCGCAGGTTCTCACCTGTTAACGTCACCGACGAATAAAAAAGCTGGTGACGGCGTTGCCTGTCAACCAATTGTGACTCACTTTTATTTCGCCTCAAAAATTATACCGCTATTCCAAGTATTATAGCATATAAGAAGAAAAAGTATATATTTTCCCAACTTTTAAAATCTTATGCCAGCTTAATTGACCCCATTCAGATTATTATTGCGGTTGCATATGTGTGAATTGATAAAACGAAGATATTCCCAAGTCGATCCTAAAGTTAGAAAAAAAGATTGTACCGCAGCACTTTATCGAACTTGACATTTGGCATATATCGTGTAAGCAGGAAGAATAATAATTAAAGACGGCCCACTAATTTGATATTATACAAGATATACATTGTACAGTTGCGGATCATGAAAAAGTTTCATATCCCATCAATCCGCGTCATTTAAATGTCAATTAGTGGGTGCCCGGATTAGGTCACAGTTCATTTCGTCACAATTAATCTACCTCGAAATATTAAATTGGGCACTGCACATGCCACATTCAATCTCACCACATTGCATTTGCCATAATATTTCGGTCGCATCAAAATAAAAAGTGAACAGTCATTATTGTCAACAGTCGACATATTGGTCACAATCCTTTTGTCACTGGATATGTCAGAATGAATTCATTTACTCTTGATTCCACATATTGTGACGAGATAACTTGCGATGAAATGAACCGTGACCACATGTAATATAGAGGGGCAAATGAGAGTTCGCCGGTGAAGGCCAACTTTTGGGGCATTTACTCTCGGCCCCAAATGTTAGTTTTCGATGGCCACCTTTCATTTTCTCTCTCCTTTAATTGGGGAACACAACAACATTCCTACTTGCGCCTATAGACACATAATTAAGTGTACCACTTGAAATCAAACTGAAAAGAAAATCGAAAAATAGAACTCAGTTTGGGAAGGTGACGTACGTGGACGAATTAAAACTTTCAAACAACTACTTTCTATATTTATACATATATAGTGTAAAATTCTGTGCATAGTTATCGATTTGATTTTACCATCCGTGCATTTCTGTTTACTTCAAAGTGATGGACCAAGACTACTACATCATTCCCACGATTACATAAAAAGAAACCCATCTCCTAGCGACTGAAACTTGTAAAGCCAATTTTGCATAATCAATAAATATACATTTCCCAACTGCTAATTCCCAATCGGAGTCTCGGTGTCAGATGAATACTTATTTTTGGATCGTACCTGCTTAACGTTCTCGACGAGCGAAAAAAACACGATTACTTACTTGAGCAATTCTGCTGTTTAGATTATGAATCTCGTTTCGTAACATCGCATTGGAAGAGAATTGAAGCCATCTGAATCTATGTTCGTGTACTATTTTTACATCGTCTTTAGGTGGTCTGGCTTCTTGAAACAGAACATCAAGAATAGGGTGTAGAGGACAAATGCTGTGGCGATGGCGGCTAACGCATACATGAACAGGTTCAGTTCTGGGTGTCTGTAGCGGTTCTTCTGCAGCCAGTCCAGTACTTCATCTTCCACCATTAGATCACCTGAAGTTAAAAACGGTTGAAAATAGAACTTCATTATATACGCTTGTTACTTATGGCAAGAACCTCGATATATGGCTGGGAATTTTCTTCGGAAGTAGATGAGGGCCGGTAGGTGGCTGATTCCGTACTTTCTGGCGTAGCGCGGATCGCGGATCTTCACAAAAGTGATGTCTAGATTGTCCGCTTCGTCGTCTATGTGTTCCAGTTCCTGCAGTACTTCGTCGCATTTCGGGCAATTCTTGTCATCTGAAAGTTTGACAGACATGATTAAATAACGCAGTACTCAATGTGTGCAACAACATTCATATCTGCTATTCCAAAACCTATTAGGTGCTTTGCAAGTAAGTTCTAAATTGTTATTAGTTTACAAAGCACAGGTCACAGCTGCACTTTAGCCGTAATACTGGGGGGAAAAATAATGACTTACAGAAATAGACCGCTACGAAATCGTTCTCATCGAGAAGTTTGTCGAGCATCTTGCGGTTCACTTCTTCTATTTCATCTTTGATTTCAAAAACGTCTTGGCTCGTCAACCAGCTCAATATCCTCTCTTCGTCGGTCAGGTCACCTGAATTCCCATCTAAAGTTGTACTCTTGAATGGGGACCGTTTACAAAAAAAATATTTTACCGTCGTATAAGAGGGGCTCCTTTTTACGGAAGTACACCAAAGCTGGCAGGTTGATGATATTGTAAGCTTTAGCCGCTTCGGGGTCGTTGATTTTGACAAAGTCGATTCCGAACAAATCGGTATCATCGTCTATATTTTCCAACTCGGACAAAATTCCAGGACAGTCGTAGCATTCTGAATCGTCTGTCGAAACGAAAGAGCATTACGGAAACGATAATTAAAAGGGTGCAACTTCGATATGTTTATCCTGAATGGGAGTTTTCCAAAGAATACATCCCATTCGGAATGAAACATGACAACAAGGAATCTGTTGGGTACTTTACAGAAGAATACTGCCAAAAACGGCGATTCTTCCAGTAAATTGTCCAGCATCCTGGAATTGATCTCTTCGATCTCATCAGCTAGTTCCCTATTATCATCATCCTTTAACCACTCCAGTACTCCTTCCTCGTTTTTCAAGTCACCTGAGCGAAACCCATTTCCATTAATAAGGGAAATGGCCCAGAAATATATAAGGAAAAAGTACCATCAAATATGAGTGGGTTGCCATTGCGGAAGTACACCAAGGCCGGGAAGGTCTTGATGCCGTATCTCTTGGCCATGTTGGGGTCCTGGATGCGAACCAGTTGCACACCGTACTCATCGGTATCGTCATCGATATTTTCTAACTCCTCCAGAACCTGGTCACATGCTTTGCAGTGTGGCTTGACTGCAAATGCATAAACATTACTTGCATCATGTCTCATACAGTCATACGGACTGGATTATTTCTCTGTATGGAATTAACAGTAACTATAATCACTAGCACAGCTAGGGTTAAATTTCAACCAAATTACGAGGACATGCAAAGAGATACTCACAGAATAGAACAGCCAAATACTGGGCATCTTCTATCAGCTTCTCCAACATTCCCTTATTGACCGTTTCTATGGTATCCTCATTTCGGTGGAAGATAAGCCACTGCAACAATTCCTCTTCCCCGCCAAGATCGCCTTGCAGAGAGAAAACATCCCGTGTTAGGTCCAATGTATCAATGCTTGAGCCGGCAGATAGAATATACGTCTGTATAACCTTCGTATATGTTTGGGATCTGCTTTTCGAAATAGATGAGGGACGGGAATTGCGAGACTCCGAACTGAGACGCGACCTCTGTGTCTTGAGTCTTCACGAATTTGATTCCGTGTCTGTCGGCATCGTCGTCGATGTTTTCCAACTCTTCCAAAATCGATTTGCACGAGTCGCACGTTTCCAATTCGTCTAAAACGCAATGCACACATTAGGGCAACAAACAGGTTTCATAGTTGTGTTCAGGCACCTTACAGAAAAGCACAGCGATGCGCTCGCTGTTGCTGATCAAATCCTTGAGGTCGTCTCCACCCGTTTCTTCGATGACATCACTTCCGGGATCTTTTTGTTCCAGAAGCCATTCTAGAATTCTCTCCTCCTTTTTGAGATCACCTGTGCGATTTGTTGCAGGTTCAGTGAAAAGGTCAAATGCGGAACTGCAAAAACCTCATAACTAGAGATGACTAGCGATCGAGGTACAATTTTGTTTTGTGGTGCACAATAAACTGAGTATATGCTTGCCTGCGTATATAATGGGTTCGGCTTGACCGCGGAAAAATACGATGCCTGGAAGTGCAAAAACTCCGTATTTCTTTGCCAAAGCGACATCGTCAATTTTGACAAAGTCGATTCCAGCAGCGTCTGCTTCATCGTCGATGTTTTCCAATTCATGCAAGACGCGATCGCACTGCCTACAATCGTCTTTGCTATCTGGAACGGACATTGTAAAGCTAGATATGCTGAAATTGAGGCAACCAAATGAATGGAAAGAAAATAACTCACAAAAGAACACGGTCAGATATTCTGACTTGAGCAGCATTTTCTCAAACATCTTCCTGTTCACTTTCTCAATGTGATCATGCAATTCCAAAGTGTCCGGATCAGTTAACCAATCCAAAACGTCTTCTTCGTCTTCAATGTCTCCTGAAGTTTCGTTACAAGGATAACGTATAAAGCATTTCTTCGTGTAAATTCTTCATTCTTGAATAAATACCTTTATACTGCAAGTGTTTGCCCCTTCGGAAATATACAATTCCGGGGGGATTTCGGATTCCGTACTTCTTAGCCATCAGATTGTCATTCATTTTGACCAGCTCGATTTCATATTCGCTTAAATCATCGTCTATTAGTTCCAAGTGCCTTAGAACCTCTTCACAATCGTGGCTGTTTTCTGTATCTGAAAATGCAGTTATGATGCCACAAGTGCAATGTATTCATATATTGACGCAGCTTACAGAAAAATACAGCCAGGTAATCTTTATCTTCTATCATTTGCTGCAACATGTCTCGGTTGATGTTCTCAATGGTATCTTCTAATTTCTGTCTGACAAGCCAATTGAGGACATCATCTTCCTTCGTCAAGTCCCCTAAATTAATTAAACAAAAGTTGCCCACAATTATTGGTAGTGTGGAAAGTATTACGACAAAGTTATTAAGAAAGCACGAGGTTGAAAACATTCTCATAAAAAAAGCTTAAAGGTATAGATAGAGTACAGCAATGGCTACGCAACAAAAGCAAGATTGTGCCTGAATTATTGGAGTCGGTGCTAGAATCGCCACCAGAGCTGAGAAAGAACGATGACAGAACAGAAAGCGAATACGTCACATGAAAACCTTTTGTGTTGGTCGTTTGCGGGATTCGAGCCCTTTGCGATCCGATTCGAGCAATCCATCGAAGTACTCTTGTCAGCTTCAACTTGCCTGAGAATACGATTCAATCTTAATTCCCTAAATCATGTCACTATATTCGGCATCCCCGCATTGCAAAACTTTTTTTGTCAATGTCAGTACACCGGTCGTTTTACACAGTTCTTCGTCGGCAATATCTGTTATTCGGTACGTGTATAGTCGGGTTAATTTTGGAGAACTCCTCACTCCTGTATCACTGAATCCTGTTATCTGCTTCCCATAAGTTAATAATTATAATCCCAATTGCTGGTTAGCGTATTTATATAAGGAATCCTGTTTCTCCACTGAGTAATTCCCATCAGACACAATTGCATGTGGTATGCATGGGTAAGGAGTTGAAGGATAAAGATGCTAGGAAAGGATTTTGAATATTGATTATTGTGCTACCTTCGTATATGCTGGGCACTTTATCCTCGAAGTAAACAAGCGAAGGGAAAGTTGTGATCCCAAACTGTTTGGCAAATTTCAGATCATTGGTTTTGACAAAATGAATTCCATGCCGGTCGGTGTCATCGTCGATATTCTCCAGCTCCTGAAGAGTCACCTCACAAGTTCTGCAGTTGTCATCGACTGCCGAGCCAATAATGATTTCTTAGACGTTGAGAACGACTATTGGTTTCTCAACAAGAAAAATGACATACAGAAATAAACAGCCAAATTCTCAGCTTCTTCCAACAACATCTCCAACATTTTTCGGTCCACGAATTCGATAATGTCCGATGGAGAATCTTTATAGGAGAGAATCCACTGCAGAACCTTTTCTTCGTCTTCCAAGTTTCCTGATTGCAAATATCAGAATGGAGAATATCAGTTCTGAGTTATCATGTTCTGAGCATCGATTTAAGTGTACCTGCATAAATTTGAGGAAACCTTTTGCGGAAATATATGAGCGCTGGGAGCGAGTGGAGACCAAATTTTGCAGAGATGCCAGGATCGGATATTTTCACGAAGTCTACGTTGTTTTCGTCAGCATCATCATCTATTCTCTCCAACTTGGTCAGGATCTGAACGGATTTCTTGTTACCTTCTTCATCTGAATACATATTAAAACATAATTTCTTTCAAACATGAACACCGAGCCATTTTCCTTTGAGCTTATTACATGGAATATACTCACAGAAGAAGACAACTACATCATCCGACGAATCCAGAACCTTATCCAGCATCTTGGTATTGACTTCCTCGATTTCATCCGGCAGCTCCAACGTGTCGTCGTCAGTGAGCCAAGCCAACACCGAGTCTTCGTCTTCGATGTTGCCGCCGAACACCAGAGGCTGTCCGTTCCTGAACAGTACTAATGCGGGAATGGTTTTCACATTGTATTTCTTGGCCACATTCGAGTCCTCGGTTGTAACGAAGTGGATGCCGTGATCGTCCGTGTCGTCGTCGATGTTCTCCAACTCTTTGAGCACTGCGTCGCAGGCTTTGCACTTGCGGCCAGCTTCGAAAGTGTACGCCGTTTGAGTACCACTACTGTATCAATCATTTTCCGAGTTGCCTATCTAAAAAAAGTGATTTACTGAAATAGACGGCGACGAATTCGTGCTTCTTGATCAACGTCTCCAGGATCTCGTCAGTAACTTCTTCAATGGTTGCTTCGTTTTTCTGGAGTATCAGCCATTTAAGCACTTGCTCCTCGTCGGTAAGGTCGCCTGCGTGGCAAACTCATTTGCATGGATCCATATTTGCGGTTCATTTTTCGCTTTTGAACGCAATACTTGCCTTCGTAGAGATTCGGAATACCATCTTCGAAATACACGAGCGTTGGAACTTCGTCGATGCCGTATTCTTTTGTCTCGGCCTCGTTGTCTATTTTCACGAATTGGATGTCGTGAGCGTCGCATTCGTCATCGATGTTCTCCAATTCCGCCAACACTTTCTCGCTCTGTTTATGTCCCTTGTCATCTGTGCAAGAAAATGCTCCTTAACCGACAATTTGGTTCTTAATGGACGCAACATGTGTTTTGGCACTCGTGTATCACTCATAGGAACGCACATATAACAAGAAATGTTTACAAAAGAGTCTGTACTGGAAAATGAATTCAAGTTCCATGAGGCAGTCAAGTTGTGGGTTGAGAAATACTTTCGAAGTTATTGCAGATATGACAAACTCTTCTTAAGTGTGCTGCTTGTGTAGTGATAAAACGCATTTCACGACAGAATACCATTGCACTATATGTACTTACAAAAAAGAACAGCTAGGCTTTTGCTTTTCTTTACTAAAGCGTCCAACATCTCGTCGGTGACATCCTCGATCTCATCCGAATGTACCTGATGGGTGATCCACTTGAGCACTTCGTCTTCGTTCGTTAGATCACCTTAAAATTAACAGTTCCATGTACGTACAGTAGCAAATATTACTTAATTATTATGAGGACGGAACCAACCATCGTATATGCTTGGCAGTTGTTTCTCAAAGTAAACCAGCGCAGGCAACTCATCTATGCCAAATTCCTCTATCGC
>WWPM01021700.1:0-25003 GCA_023279145.1 Glomeris maerens
CAAAAAATTTCTCAATAGCAAAATTCGTCAGAATTTCAGTCATGTCCTGCAGGGGCCCAAGCTACCCTTTTGGACCCGCCATTTTCGCGAATCTTGGCAGCCGCAAGATGATCTCAAGGCGCGCATTAAGATGTCAAAACTGAGTTATAAATCTGACGCCCACCTACAGCTATGGCACATTTGAAGGCACCTCTGTCGCCCATAGGCACATGTCTTGTACCAATATAGTTTAGGAGAATCGTGACCCTCAACCATTAAAGTCTATAGAGACTTGGCAGGAAAAAACAAAACAAAAAACCCATACGTACTCCCAAACGTCGTCATCCATCACGGAATTGATGGAAACTTCGTTATATACAACATATATGTAGTGTGTACGCCAGCGTGAATGCCAATTGGTACCACAATTGAGTTGCAAAAAAGTTGGAATGCTTGTACTGTGTTCTCAGTGTTTGCATTACAACTAGCGTTCCACGAGCAGGGTCTAAATGGTGGGTGACGGTGCGTGTGATTTTCAATGGTCTTACTATTTTTCACCGCGGTTTTTTGAAAGCTGATCACGTCTTTGCGAGCGTTCAGCTGTGTAATTGGCCATCATGCGTAAACCACACGGTTGTATCCAGAAGTGCGCTCTATACTTTTGGCACATTTTGTCTTCATAAATTATGTGATCATAAATGAACACTTTAAAACTGAAAACTCCCATGTTGCTATTGGCACAATTGTTAATAGCTGGGCTCTATTTTTAACGATTCTATTAATGAGCAATTTGCAGAAAAGTTTTGTTAAAATTATATGCATGTATGTAAGGTGAGGCAGAAGTCTGGAACATTTTAAATGATTCATATTGAAAACTATTGCAGGTTTGTAGCCAATTCTGTTTTTCAATTGCATAAGAAGCAGTAGAGAAGCGTTAAATCCGAAAATCCTATCTAACGTAATCCTATCAAAAATAATTTTTTACCTAATCTTCAAAATAATTCTTGCAACATCGTTTGAACCGCGTATCAATATGAACGGCTATTGTTCCAAAAAATGAGGAATATATGGGGTGTATGCTCATGTGCAAAATTTTTTAATGATGCTTTTTCCCAATTTGTTATAACTATGCGGACCTTTATTTTTGAACATGCCTCGTAGTTAACACCATTGTCCCTGTATGAACGTTGCAGAGCTTTGTAAAATTAGTGTCCATACTATGAGATTTTATGTCCTGTTTGGTAAAGTCCGTATTTAATATTTACTACTATTTCTTTTGAAACCAGGACTGGGCAGTTACACCCGGGAAACATCTTCTCTGATCTTTGACATCCAGATCATACAGAGAGGCTTTTTCGTTGGTGCAACTGGGCATTCCAAATTCACCAAAAAATCGAAATAGATCCACCCATGGTTTCAAGGGGAATGTTTTCATAGAAGCCTGCATATGTTCTCGGTAATATTCCGTGGCCATAATCCTGCACATTCAGTATGTTTTTGTTATGAGTGCCAAAAATCTGAGACAATCCTTTCAGGTGATTTGATGCAATGTGCAATTTGTCTTTTCAACAGTTTCTCATGTCGTCTGTTATACACAAATGTAAGGAAAAAGGTACACATGAGTAATCATCGAGATTTCTTCTGAAAAAGCCTTTGCAGAACGCAGAACAATGTCACTATCCATATATGTGTAGATTGTGTTTGCCACAACCAAGAGTAGGGGTAAATATACTGCTCAGAATATTGAGATCGAGAACAACGGCAGGCTCATGCCCCAATTAGTTTGCTCCCATTCTTATCGCAATTAAGCCTACTATTATTTCTCGTACAAGTTTCCAAGCAACCCACACCTCACTGCCTAACCCTACCACACTGTTTTGGTATAAAGGATTGGGGCAATTGTTCCGTGTTGTTTCTATGGCCTATAGTACCAAGACTATAGCACAAGCCTTACTTAGTTGGCAATTTTTGAGAATGTAGAAATGTGCGTCACAACCAGCTGAACGTTGTCAATTTTTTTGGTACGTCAATAAACATTGCAATTATTATAGCAGTACATTAATTCTCTCTTGCAGCAATTTTAATACAGTTCATAAATGTTATGACGTTATTATCAGAAACTATATTACATACATGCTTTGAGAATATAATTAATTGTACTTTATGGCGATATAATTAATATAATCCGCTATTCACAACATTATTTGCGATTCATAAGTAAACATTTTTGTCAGAACACTGGTAAATCGGTTTTTTAAAAGGTAGTTCGATTTCGTTGTAATTTACCTGCGTGGAAGCCAAGTGCCAAATACCGATTGCTATTAAAGGCGGGTACCAGGAAATGATTTAGTTTTTCTAAATAAGGTGGATAGGTAAAATTTATCTTGTCATATCGCATTGTAATTTACACCACGATGCATTGTAATGGCATGCATACAAATAAGCGTGATTTAAATTTACTTCGGTCGCTTATGAGGACAAATACTAGAAATAATATGTTGCACAAATAATACATATAATATACTTAGTACAACTACCCAATACACGTGAAAATGTCACAAATGGATCTTTTCAAAATGCAAGTGCTGTCTGCAAAACTATTGATTTTGTGAACGTATTGCGCTACTGCAAACTTGAAGACAACGCTGCATATACATCGTGCTCCTAAAGCATTTTAATGCTCGTAGTTGAGCCACTCTGATTATAAAACTCAATTGGTATATTGTCAGACAAGCATATTTCCAGCTCAATTGTCACTCATACGTTATGAACATTTTCCATCTTCACAAGCAGTTTTTTATGTGGTATATATGACAGCACCTGCAAAAATTATTGGATCAGTACCTAAAATTTGTCTTTTAACAGTTGCATTGCAAATAAATGATGAATGACATTCTCTCAATTTATGCAGAAGCAAAGTGTTTGTGCATCGATCGCGCTTGTTGGTGGATGAATATTTTAAGAAGTATTCATTTCGTTGCTGCATCAGTTGTCTTGTATTTATATTTAGAAACAGACACAATTGTTGTGCTTCTTTTCTTGCCATGTTAAAAATATCTGCCGTTATTTTCTTTATTGGTCTGAGTGGTTTCAGTTTTCGAAATAACATATTGGTTTATCTTTTAGAAGCGATGCCGATTGTTCCAATATGGCCGACATATGTGGGCATATATGGGATGTTTTCATGCTATTTTCGGCCTTGTTAGTCTAGGCAGGCTGCACATCTGTTGCACGCCATTTACTTGAAAAGAACCGCGCATACAGAACTTGCATCTATATTCATTCATACTGTACATGCTGAGTGAATGTAACCGCCCTCTTTGGCCCACATCCGTACTTCCTTCCGGCCATTCTGCCTATTCTCCACATGCTGCAACCGTCGCAGGAAACGAACTAGATAATATGCTTCAACTGTTCAGGAGTTTCTTTTGTCATAGTAACCGTCTTCCAAGAGCCACTTGATCCCTGTCTAATCGTGCCCTATAATGCATGCAAAAGTTAAAGATTGAATATTCCAATGTAACTATAACCACAAACAAAATCCATAACTATTGCACATTTGTCAGTTCTAATATATGTGTAGCCATATTGTACCTGTAGCAACTTATAACTGTCGATACATTCAACTGAATTGCAACCCGAACCATTTTCTAGACAGTATTGACACAATTTATAAGAGACAATTCAATATTTACAATATAGCGATGTGTTCTCTGATATCTGAAGGCCAATTTGGCTTTCAAAACGTGGTTGACCAACTCAAAACGCTTTGCATTGATTTATTGAAAATTGATTGGTTTCAAGGGAGCTGAAAACGCAAAATCGCATAATGTAAATGCTTTACAATACTACTGCTTTATGCAAAGCTAAAAAATAATTATCTGCTTGTGATATTCGTTTGCAGCAAAAATTGTTCTGATTACAATTGACAATTGTACCCCAATTTTGTGTAATTGTACATGATGAGCTTCTCTCATTTGTTTAGAAATCTTTAGTTCGAATCATTGCATGATAACGTGCAGCTTTGGTATAAAAATTTCTTTACATGAAAAGTTATGCAAAGTAGTTATTTTACTCCCAACTGTTCACTAGTCCGAACAAGTCTGTGATTTGAATTTTACTTGGACATAAGTATTATTCACGAGATTACTTATGTCGGGAAATTTGAAATCGTGTCGAATCTCTACTCTTCTCACGTCATGATATGAGAAGCTGCATGCATGTAGCTACATACAATTTCTTATTCAAGGTGCACAATATTTTAATGGCATTGTGAACTTTATTTTGAAAATGTAGTTTTTTATCTTTTGCACTGCTACACAAGTACAAGATAATTATTTTGGGGATTTTGATTTTCGGTGTTTTATATTTTCAGCGTTTTCGATTTTTGAGGTTTTGGATTTTTGCCGTTTTTGATGTGGGGAAACGCCCATAATTTTGATTTTCAAGTTCATTGTTAAATGTGTTAAAAAATTCTCACTACCTGAATGAAGTTTACACAGTAATTTTTTTCAATTTAAGAGAATTTGATTTTCGGCGTTTTTGATGTTCGGCGTTGTTGCTTTCGTCGTATTTGATTTTCGGCATTTTTGAATTTTAGCGTTCTCGGTTTCGGCGTTTTGACCTCGGCGTTTTTGTTTTCGGGATTGGAAGCACACATGGCAAGTACGAAGAAGGTTGGGGGCTAACTGACGATGTGCCCTTAGGTGACCATGAGAGGTGGTATCAAGGCCATTGGAAAGCCAACTGTTTTGTTGTTGATACTAGTCGGCCAATATCAATTAGAGAAAGGATTTACAGGTGTCTCAGGATGTGCTTCCCTGCCTTGCAGTTACATGCTGTTCGTATAAAACAAGAGAGCTGATTGGGAAGCCTTCGCCAGGGGCTGCCCAACCCCGTTTTTTCATCATAACTCTTGCGCTGGTTGTCCGAATTTCACTGGGTTTGTTGCAATGTGTTCAAAACATGGCGTCAACAACAAAACAGTTGGCTTTCCAATGACCTTGATACCACCTCTCAAGGTCACCAAAGGGCACATCGTCAGTTATCCTCCAACCTCCTTCGTACTTGCCATGCGTGCTTCCATTCCTACCTGCTTTATTTACCCAAAAACCCAAGGTGACATAGGACTTATGACTAACCCGGTATATCTTTATGTAACTTGTTACATGTTTGAATAGGTGATGCGTGTTTTCGACAAAATATCTTTTCAATGAACAAATCTTCTAGCAGATTTTATGAAACGAACGTAAAGCGAATAGCAAAACAAGGTTCTTGCTTTGATATTCTATAGTGGGTTTGTTTTCTCTTTCACATTGATTTCCTCTTGAATATTTTGCCATCGCTTGTGTTTGAAAGCGTTCAGCAGTGGATTTTTCTATGGACGCGATGTTAAATTCATCATCGGCGTACATTTTGAACCCCCAAACGCTGGCCAAATTGAATCTGGGAGCTCTCCTCGGCCTGCTAAAAGCTGGTATTAATATTGATGCCTGACCCCTTGAGCTCCCAGCGCGGTTGCAACTTCGACCTATGCATTTTGATTCTAGTACAAGCCAGCTGACAGCATTTCTCTTCGTACAATATGCATTACATATATAGTTAACATCTTGTTCCCATAGCGGAGAAAGAAAAGCTGCAGTATGCACTGCCAGTATACATATGTCGGCTATCATTGAAAATCGAATTTTGCTAAGCTTTGCTGCTATCGGTGTAGAATGATTGTATAATCCGACAGCAGAGCAAGTGTAAAATGACATGCCTGTCAGGGTAGGCTTACATGAGGAATCGCATCATAAAACAACTTTTGATATAAATAAGGAATGATTTTATTGAAGGGATCTCAATATTTTTGTTACGTACTTTTAATTATACTGTTAAATTCATGGAAAACGGAATTTACATAATGAAGTTTGACATTTGTTAAGTAAATGTTTCATATTGTTACGATTTATGCCACGAGATGTATATATATATTTAAACTTTGAATTCTTCGTTTTAAAATATTATGTTATACGCAAAAGTTGTCATATCAGGGTGTGTAATGCCATATTTCCACATTGTGATACTTCTGTAACGATTCGACAAGTAGGCTGTTGTGCAGTGTGATTTTGATGTGTATTGTAGCTATCAATTATATGCACGAACTAAAAATTACGTGTCATTAAATATTTATTCAAATCTAATTATGTAGCCGTTATTTTAATTAATACTACTATATTTTTTATTGTTCCTGCAGGCAACTTCATAGACAATCCTGTTGACATATTTGTCCCTGACGTACCTCCCAGAAACTCGTCCATGGGGCGACCTACACATAAACGCAATCATTCAGGGACTCCAGCAAACGGATTAGACAAAGATCCAACAGACCTGGATACCACTTGTTTAGCCAGGACACCGTCTGGATCAGTCTTTATTCCTTCAGGTACATGTCTTGAACGCAATCATATACAGTAGTCATTTTTCCTGTATTCTAATTATGAAACTGTTTAACATAAATCGTAGTATCGCATTTTATTTTGAATTATTAACAAATATTTAGCAGTTCTATTAATACGTAATGCTGCAATGTTTCACGATTCCTTGGAAATGTAAAAATGTGCAAACTTGTAAGTAAATTCTTTAATACACATGTGATGCGGCATTTATGGGCACGTCGCCATATAAAGATGGCGACATTTTGGAGGCTACTTTAGGGACCTGTTTCCGAAGAATGGGATTGTGCACAATGCGTTACAGCTAAAATAATCGATAGGCCAGGCACCAATAATCCAGACTTAACTCTGCAGATCAAATCGCATTCAGCTTCTTGAAATGGGAATTCACATACATAAAGCAATATCATCTTCCTGTCTATTTAGACATTAAAGGGACTAGATATTATGATGAATTGGAGAGGAATGAATAAATCTGTTAAACATTTTACATATAATATGTACAGTACGTATTCTTATTTAGACTAATTAATATAAAACTTATTTTCGCTGCCCAATATGAAATTTGAAAATATGCTTTTGTGCATGCCTAGATAAATATTTATTTCGCAATATTGTTCAAAGTATGGTCAGAATGATATCGCTATTCTAAAAGTTCTCGGTTGTAAATCATGAAAATTATGTGCTGCATCATGTCTGTTTCTGATAGATTTGCCCAAGAATTCATCACCCCAGCACAAAATCAGTTCTCCGAGTCACAGTCTAGCGAAAGACGATTTGTCAAAGACCAATCCTGATAGGTAAGATAATTTAATCATAGTTTTAAGAGAATATGCATCATTAATCGATTGTATTACTCACTACCGCCTCAATGCACGATATTTAGGAAAGCAAATCATGGGGAAGCGTAAGCAGAAAATAATATTTGCAAACTTTAATGCAAATGGAACGATCCTCGATTACCAGTTGTTTTCCTTGCAATAGGATTTTTTTTCCCCCGGTATTAGACTCAATTGCCTCTAAGCAACGCCAGCTAAAATCCTGAAATTTCCATTATTATTGCATGCATATATTCCTATAACACATTTTGCTTTTATTTTAAATAGAAACCTCTCTATCCGGTATTCATGCATGACATGGCTGCTCGATGGAGTTTTTGAAAATTTCCAGCGCGCGTTTCCCTCCCAACCTCTTTTGTTAAATTATGTAAGTTGTTCAATCTTCCATCCCCTTGTTGAAAGCTGCACTTCATAAATTTTCCGACGAGCGATTTGAATTGCAAATTGGCAACCAGTATTTTTTGTGCTGCTGTGGAAACTCTGTGGCCGACGAGGATGACTATGGGGTGAATGTATTATCATTATTATGCGTGGCTGCTGCTTCGTACATGGGCCGTTTTGCCACCAAACTCCATCAGTCAAGTAGCGATTATGTCTTTGACTCGTAATGTGACCGTTTCAACCCCTCTTCAATTGCGCTCAAAACACATAAAAACTTGCCATTTTCTCTTTTGGGATATCACAATTTTTGATACCGTCAATCGCATTCATGCACCCAAATAGTGAATTCCAACGGTGGTCAACGCGCGTTGATGCATGATACCAAGAGTGGGTATTCAGTAAACCACACGAGTGGATTGCAAAATATCATTTTTGCTGTGATAGACAGGGTGCCTCAAGATAAAGCTAAAAGGCCATTCTTACCAAACTGCTGATATTTTGGGAAAAGTACATAATATAACTTCTACCTTGAAAGTTTATGGCGAGCCCGATGGTAATAGTAGTATTCCATTTAACATTGAACATTACCTTCAAGGTTATTTAGTTTCTATTTCAAAACCGGACAAAGATAGACCAACAATGTCAATTGCAATGTTGTAGCCCATCATAAAATTTGTAAAATAAACTACATCACATATTTTTAAATAAAACCTTTTATTTCAGGCAAAAGTTTGAACATTGTTGTTATATGCATATCCGCGGTTTTGGTAATTAATGCATAAAGACCTTTCAACTTTGTCTGGAGACAGCCTGTATTTATTGCAGATATCATGACAAGATAAATTTCAAATATGGATTTAAGGCAGATTCATTTTCAACTAAAACCATTTCAAATATAATGTGATATAAATAACATTTTCTTATTCTTCATAAGCACAAATTTCAAAATTTTTCGCTATGTCGTAATTGCTTACTGACAAAAAAATGTTTTTGTTGGTCGAAAAGCCCACATGCTTGCGTATCCGTCACTAGCTTTGACAGCAAATCTGGGTTATACAGTATAGTGGATGCGGAAGAATCTGGAACAAAATAAATATGGAAGATAGCTCATAAACAAACAATTACAAATTATAATAATTAATTATAGTTAAGCTGCTTGGTAGGAATTTTGAAGCTAGAAATCGGTTGCAATAAATTAGTCCCTTTATTACAGCCTTGAAATTGTTGAAATCTTTTTGAGATGCTGAACGATATATTTAGCTGCAAAATTAATGGAATAAAAATTTAACTCGATTCTTCGGAGTATTTATTTCGTAAAATGATATATTGCTGCGAAGCCGACTTAATGTATATAACCGCGCATAAAATGAAGCGATTACACCTCGGCTAATAAATTTATTTGACGTGGCAATATTAGGTCACGGCTGGCAGTATCACCCATTCATCGTAACAAATTTCCCGGCTCTCTTAATTGTAGCATGAAGTGATTTATGCTGCAAGCAATGACTGTAAGAGAACGTGATGTCGTTTTTTTAAATTTTAAATGGTAACTATTGCATAAATTGGCACGTGAATTTCAGCCGCTTTATTCTCCTTGTTTTCGATGCTATAGATAAAAAAAAATTATTTTTTCCCCATTTCACTCGTCTGTTCCCCGAACACAGCATGGTTGTTTTTCTCCGACAAACCACTTGTGAGAATTTGCATTTGAATCACCGCCACGAGTGAAATATTGGCCTTGCTTTGCCTGAAGCCAAGTCCAAAGTGAGAAAAAGCCGCTCGTGATGTTTGTGATTGCTTGCCCCTTACATTCCGATTGAGCTCACTTCCAACATCTGTTAGTGTCAGCTTCCACGCCTTTTTGAGCAGAATATTTTTTGTGGCGCGTGTTCAGTACTTTTCTCCATATTCCTACGATCAGCGCAATTCTTTCTCTCGGTGGAAAGTTTTATTATCCAAGCCCTGCTTTTTGCTCTTGCTCTTACTCTAAGTGAAATTTTTAAAAAATGAGCTGGTAGTGTTGCCAACCAGAATGTAGTTTTGCATTCACCCTGTTATATCTGTATAAATAAAGGAAAATGTGGAATACAAATGATTATGATTTTATGTCGACATTTTATTGTAATATTCAACAAAATGATATCGTTCGAATATTGATCGTGTGTAACATTATTAAAACTATATGTAATAATCGCTCACGGCAACAAAACTTCAATGAATTATAATTGCTGTTCAATATAGATAATAGGGATGTTTTTGACTGTACAAAATTGCATATTTCAATGCGAGAACTCTGGACTGCATAAAGATGGCATGGCATGCAGCACTGAGGTCACTAAATCTGCGCAATATTGTGAGACTATGGAAAGTGTTTTCAGAGTTCATGGAGAGGGTCACGTCACTGAGGGTGTCATTGTATTCTATAATGGTGTTGCTCGCGATTTCCTTTTGTACTTGCACTTCATTTGTACAATGCTTTTCCAACAATGGACCTGTCGATTAATAATATTCTGCAACCGAACCTACTGAATTGAAGCTATTTAATTGCAGTGTAATTATTGACAATCCAACTTGGATATACGGTACATGATATTTTAGGTTAAACAAAGTTTACGAAAACCAAGTTAACTCATTATGAATTGAGTGAGGCTATTTGATAGGATGATTCACCAGAAATTTACGTAAAGCGAATTTTATTTAATGTCAATCTTGCTTTATATAAAGCTCATTTAGTTTTCACAATTAGCATTGACAACGCGAAATATGCCCACATTTATTCTTTTTACTTACAATTAATGCATAGTATACTTGTAACGCATGTGTGTTACATGGTTGTTTTAACCTGACGTTTTAGCAACATCTTTAGCGCTAACAAAAACTGCAGACATACAGACAGCTCAAAGTTTGAGGGGCAAACTGATTTTATCTAGTGAAGGGTCTTTTTTTATAAGGACCTGAAAGTAAGTTGTTTTGAAATGGGTTACTGATGAAATCAGGAAAAGGAAATACTGACCGTTGCAGAAAAATCAGGACGTAAAAATGCAATCAAGAAATAGTTCGAACCGACCTAAAAGGCAATCAGGAAGGGCCTATTTAATGAGGCCAAATAGGAAATTAAACATATTTCAAAACAGTGAAATGAACATGTGCATCTTATACAAACTCCAAAAGAAGCAGACGTTGCTACATACTAAAATTAAAATTCTTTTCAATTGCGTAACACCACGGATTATCGTCCATGTCACAATAAGCTTAATAACGTAATGTTGCAAATAGTTTTACGCACGTATAAAAGGAAACCCATAGACTTTGATGATGGTAGACTAGGGAGGGGGGATGGAAAGCCTCATAAAAATACTAGCAATAAAGCTACATATGAAATAAATCACTTCTATAACAGTTTCCTACGAACACCGGTTACTGTCATCTCTCTGTTATGTTGACCGCGTGTAACATTTCTATTCCTTTTACATTTTGCTCCTTTTGCTAACAAATTCAAGCAAGTTACAATGCGGGCTCTGCTATAGTACAACTGTTGCATTTGTTACATTACATAATGAACATTATGCCATTCTTATTCTTTAATGTCTTACTCGAATTTATGAAGTGCTACCTGAATGTAGTTAATTGACTGTTTTTATTTTCAGGTGCCAATCCCCTTACAATTCAACCATGCTAGTCCCAAACTTTCCTCTTCGAAATAATTTACGAAGGCCAAACTCGAACCACTTTTCGCAATCGAGGTTTCATATTCGCAAAAGTTTTGCCAGCCATTGCAGTTGGCGATGCACAGCACTTGCATTTATCTTCCTCTCAGTCCTCCTCTCTGCTGCGCTCGCCTACTTTGCAGGTAAGCTGTCATAGGGGGTCGCTTTTGATTTTGAATCCGGTTTATACACACTCTGTGTCTGTCCTATGTCTCGTATGTGATATATTATTCAGTGCACTTTCTCATGGTCTTATTCGTTCTCTTCATTTAATGGTGGACGTATCTACTTTTACTACTGCATGCTGGGATCGAGATATTTGTCGTACAAGTGAAATTACAAATTGGCAAAGAGGAGTATTGAAATAATTGGAAACCTCTAGAGAAGGTGTATCCTATAACATACACTTATATTCATAGAATATTCTTGCAGAATATGCTTCAGCCCTCGTATTTTGTTGTCTGCTTGGACAACAATAGTAAAATTAATAGAGTCCATCCGCATTGAACTGAACAGTGAGCTACATTTTCGTAGAAGGGTGGAATCGATATTTTGGGTTGCTCTGCTTTCTGGTGAATTATTTATAGCACTGCATGTTGCTGAGCCAAATGTCGTTATTTTGAGCCGTATTAGAATTTGCTTATCTTGCAAATGATTGGAAATAAATCCTTTTATATACGACATTTATTCGACAACCCCGAATGCATAAGTCATGTCAGAATTTAATAATTACAGTTAAGGTTTTTGAATGTATAATCAAATTTGTTCTGTGGTATGTGAACCATACTCGCATTTGTATATAATTACAGGGTTCACTATATATACATGCCATGGTACAGATTAATGCGTAAAATATTTAATTTCAAATTAAATATTGTATGAAAAAAGTCAAAATGCAATTGTAAATGTAATATGCAGAACGAGGCAAAAGTCTTGCACGTTATGAAATAACGTTAACAGTGATGGCTAATTTTATAATTACTTATGAACATGAGCCATGTTGGACTACACGTCAAATGTGCCATTGGTTTCCGTCTTCAAGGTCATTAAAAATTAAAGAATGTTGTTAGATTTGCCGATTGGGAAATACGAGGGTCAGCTGATAAGTAATGCCTCCGATTTTTTTATCTCAAATCTGTCAAAGCTTTTTAAATAAAATAATTTTTATTAACATTCTACATCTTTATTCTTCATTAATGTATATTTATTTTTCAACATAGTCCCTTTTTCGATGAACGCATTTCTCCCAACGAGAGACCAGTTTGTTGACACGGTCACTGTAGAATGTTTGACTTTGTTGATGGATTGTTGCCGATGTCGCAGTACTTGCCTTGGGTTCACTGTCATCAAACAATCTCCATACAGTCCCAACTTGGTTCCATCCGATTTTCATCTGTTTCCAAAACTTAAAGAGCACCTTTGAGGAGTTCACTTTTATAGTGATTAAGCAGTGCAAGCAGAGGCGAGGTTGTGGCCCCGTCAACAGTCGAACGTTCTACAGTTGCCAACCATATTCTGAGCATTTCGGCGAAAACAAATTTGAGAAATTTTGCCAAAAAAGCAGCAGATATGAACAGATTGTTTGTGCTTGCCCCTTAGCCTATTTTCTTGCATTACCCACCCGCCAAATGATTAATTTCATCAGGTGGCATCAGTTTCACTGCATGGCTTCGATAGGTGGGCAACGCAGGAAAAATTCTAAAAGGCAGCAACATAAACTAGCTGTCTTGCCATATCCGATGTTTGTTGGCCGATTTCAAATCGGTTTTCGACGAAATGTCACAATATAGTTGGCAATATTTCCTAAATTGGAACTATGCCCCATCGGCAATGCTAATAAACTTATTTTTGAATGACCTTGAAAGCATGCATCAATGTCACATTTGACGCAATAAATAGATGTTGCCCAGTGTGTAGTCCAACTTTACTCATACTCGCAAGTCTAGAATCATCACAGACAACGTTATTTCCTGTATATGCGTACTGATGCATAGAAAGGTAAAATGTGAGTGCAGGAAGTGTATGTATGCACGATATACATATTACACGTAATAAACCTTTTCTGTTTTCTACGGAAACTTATATAACGCAGTTCGCATGAACTACATTACATCTTTAAGAACATGGGAGTAAGTTTGTAAAAGTGTAACTTAATCAACATGTTTTCCACTTTTTGACTGAAAAATCTTTAAGGGGGAGAAGTGACTTGCATACATTTTGCGCTGACAAATATACACGCATACGCCACTAATAAAACTGAAATGCCTTTTGTGATTTCAGCTATGAGCATGCTGAAATGGCCATACGAAACTAGCAAGGCGTGTTCGGTGATGGTGGACGACGCGGAGTTGGTTATCGCCCCAACTGAGGCCAATAGTACGTATCGCCTGCCAGAGGTTGTAATCGCGGCTCGTAATAAAGATGTCGAATTTGCGCGTTTGATTCGACAACGTCGGTCCGCGCAAAGGGCGAAAAGGTCACAAATATTGGCCTTCAGTAATAATAGCGCGGTTCGCAACGGTTCTGATGATAGTTTCGTAGGTAAACACTTGCAAACCCCAACAGTAGTAGAACCAGCATTAGTAATAACACCTTCCGCTATTGGTGATGGTGATGGCCTCGGTGTAGGGCAAAAACAAGTGCAAAAAATGGAAGCGACTCAGATTTTTGTGGAAATGCTCGAAGGCAGTGGTTCAACTGATAACGATGAACAAAGTGATGCTTCTGTGACCATTGAGAACTCCATCAGCCCTTGGGTGCACCTTGAAAGCGAGCTGAAAGCAGCAGTGGCAGCAAAAACGGCGAGCAATGACTCTGGTGATCCTGCGGTTGCCGAGGCAACGGTTTCCATGGCAACCAATGTCATCATCACCGGAAAGACAGGGGCGAACGGGGCCAGCAGTAGCAGTCCAACATCGGTGCTGTTGCAGGAATCGGATTCAATTTCCCAAAGCCCCGATAAAGACACCGATAATGGTATTCCTGGCGATAACGACCCGCCACCACCTGCATATGCCTATAATCAATCGACCACTGCTAGACCTACTGCTACTTCTACTGCTACCCCGGACATTGATGGTCAGTTGGCCACAACCGGGTTTCCTCAAGATCCTTTAAAGCAGTTGCAGAAATCGCCATCGCTCCTTCCTCCATACCCCTATCGATCCGATGGCTATGATTATGCGAATAGCGCTGCCATCATCACCACCGCAGCTACCACCAATACCCCCCACCCCATGATCAAACCTAAGAGTGATATAGCTCAAGATTTTAACCCAGGCGAGGGGGCGATTTTGAACGGCAAAGGTCACATTCTGATGGTGACGCCTTCCAGCACAAATTGCGTTTGTCCATGTTCGTGTTCACAGTTGCAATCAACATCCATGGATGCAATTGTAACCAAATTAGCTTATTTGCAAGCCACTGGTACTAATACTAATACTTTCGCTTCCACTACTACTGCTGATACTACCACTTCTGCCAATTTTAACAACGATATGGCTTCCACCCCTCAACCTCCTCATTCACCTACACCTTCTCATCAATTTTCCACAACGAATCCTCAGCCTGATCTTGTTCCGGATAACCTAGTACCTGCAGCTCTGCACGCTCTCCCAATTACGCAAAAGCCTGTGAAACTAGTCTATCTTCCTCCTGCTCTGCTGTCCACGTTTTTAGGTGGCAATGTTACTTCTCCAATGGCCGAGGCAACGACCAAGATGCCGGACTTAGAAGCTTCATTGACCTCAACGTCCGTTACAACACCACCACCTCCTCCACCACCGCCGCCGCCAATTCCGCCAACACCGATACCAGAAGCAGTCACTCCACCTACTCTTAATTTTAATCGGAGTGAGAGTTATGTTGATGAACTACTGCCGGTGAACGATGATAGTGATTATAACCGGTCAGCAATTTTCGACGATGCCTGCAATAACAACAATGCATCTGATAGCGTTGGTGGCCACCCCGCTGAGCCTGTTGCTAATTGGACGGAGGTTGTTGAGCCAAATGGCACTGCCTCGTCTTCCAACTCTTCTTTTCCAACTTCTACTTCCTCTTCAATATCATCAGCTATTTCGAGCACACTTGCCGAAGTCAACATGAGCACAATCGCGTCCAGCACAGGCACATTGATGGGAGAGGCGGTGACCACGACTACTGACCTCCCACATGATGTCAGTCATGTCCGCATTCACGCTGGCAGTCAAGGTGAGAAGAGAGGTAAAATTAAGCGACGTTCTGGAGATGAAGAGCAACCAAGCGCCGCAACCTTACCGCGCCACACCCATCTGTCGCTTTATTCCTACACCACAACCCTTACCAATTATCACATTCTCCAACCAACCACTTTGTCCACCCCTTCATTCCTTAGCGCCAAGCGTTCTTGGTTAAATGATCTTGCTGAGGACAGAATTACATTATGTTTTCGCTATTATGCTAGGAAAATATTTTTTTAAATATAACATTTTTATTGCGGTCCCGAATTTACTCCACTTGATGCTGTCTGTGAAAAATGTACAATAGGCACAGATTTTTGAAACACTAGTAACTTTGCAGTAGATAATTTTTAACATCCCTAATCACGCTCCTCTAGTTTGACCATAAATTTTAGCAGCTGCCAAAATGGGTTCGCTATTGTATTAAGACATTTACAAACTTTTTATACGGCATTCAAAAGAGTTCAAGTGTTATCTTGAAGTAGTAAAGCTGTCGGTTTTTTAAGCAATTGTGCGCTAGGGTAAAGAAAACATTTGGTATATCTGTGTGATTGTGGTCTAGCATCTTGTATTTCATGAATTGTACTCGTAAAATTGTCTGCAGAATATAAATATTTTTAAAATTATGCAAATAAACTGGGAAGGCGATATATAAATTGGTTCAACTGCACCCTTTGCAAAAAATATTAGGTTAGCAACTAAGTTCATGTCTTTTTTCATGTTGAAATATAAAAAAACGACGGGAACTTACGTAGTTGCCAACCTAATATTATAGCCTTTTTATTCCCTATGGGCAATAGATAGGATTTTGGCAGGAACACATAACAGTCGGATATATAAAAACATTAGAGATTCGTTATAATTATTTTATATGCATGACATTTTGAATTGTTTGCTACTCTGTAAATCGCTAGCATTTAAAAATGCTGTCAATGACAATATCTATATTTGTGCAGCCACCTTCTGTTATGATACCAGTCTGAATCACTCCTAGCTAGACATTCTAATAAATTTACGGAGTGTGAAATTTCATGCGAGTCTTGAGCAAGAACCCTTGGCGCATCTCTTCTTTTCATTTTGTCTTATTTTCATAAGTTTTTGAATTTTCTGCTTCGTAAATATATTACAAATTATGTATTGTATGAAGGAAAAATCAAATTGTCTGACTTCGCACTTGCTATAGAGTTTAACGAACTTGAGTTTCGTAGGTGTTGAGAAAGATGATGAGAAATGAGGAGGAGGATGAGGGGTTGTCGCCGTCTCCCTATGATCAATCTTAAACAATCAATTGAAGAGACATTCTTCACCTGCGAGTATTTATTTGCAGAGCCAACGGGCTTCCCCGCAAAGACTCTTCCACCTGACGGTAGTTCGTTCACGGAAATTAGCCTCGGCCGAAGAGTGACCAACGACATACCCCCTTACGGACACTGGAACGCCCAATTCCACCAACCAAGGACCGCGTTTGTCAGATTCAATTACACCATTCAGAAGGATTCCAGTATTGGCATTTACGGACGCAGAAACGCCATCCCAACCCACACTCAATATGATTTCATGGAAATCTTGAGTGATGAAGAAAAACGTCGCAAACGTACCACCAAGGTATGACATTTAAGTGCATAACTTCTAGTAGGAAAGAATAATACTGTGTACATTATAAAGTTGCGAGATATTATTAGTCCCCGGGCTATTCGTGTACTGTTTTCCAGAAGATAAACAATTGTTTCGTTATGTTTCCCCCAATATTTCTATATTTTTGTAGTGTTATTATTGCAAGATTTTTGAACAACGAATATGACGTCACACAGCGGCCGTGTTTATTCGATTGAACTAAAATTTTGTACAAAGATGTCAAATTTACTCAAGGATATTGTTGCCAAATTTGGTGAATTTCCATAAAGTTTTCGCAAAGTTATTTGACAGATAAAAATTTTGCCATTTTTTTGGGACACTGTGTAGTTCCAATTAGCATGCACTTAACTCAAAATTATATGGAAGTTTAAATTCAAAATACTTCGACTTGTCAAATGTAATGCAATTCTTTCAGATTTGCAGTGCGCAAGTTACCTGTATGTACTTTAATGCAATAAATAGATAAGGGAAAGCTTGGGCGATGGAGATCAAATGTCATTTTGACATATGCCAGCGTCACTGGTTCAAGCTTGTTTCTAACACAATTCCCATTCGGGAATTTGCACATACGCGTATATTACATGATGCATAATATGAACGAAAAATATCTAGAAGTTATACCCCGTATTTCATTTACCTTGAGATGACTGGGAATCTTGGAAAATATACATCGTATCCAAAAATATCCGGGAAGGAAAAGCGACCCAACTTTCAGGGTGTCTTGCCTGCATGAAAACAAGACACAAAGTTCATATAAACCCATGTCCCCAAACGCTTAGTTTTTTTTAATTAGGGCCTACAAAAATGTGACATCCATAATTCATGCTCCCCACATCGTTCCATTGATCATTCATTATGCGTTCCTAATAAAGATGTGGGGAGCATGAATTAAGGATGTCACATTTTTGTATGTCCTACTTAATAAACTAAGCGTTTGAGGACATGGGTTTATAGGAACTTTGTGTCTTGTTTTCATGCAGGCAAGACACCCTGCAAGTTTGGTCACGTAATACCGAGACACCCTGTATATTATCGGCATATTACGTATATTATGAAATGACATACTATGTTTAGCTAGGTTTCAAAGTATAGCTATACAGTACAAGATATATTACAGCTTTTTTTCACCTTGATAAAAAGTGTGGTATTGAAACTCAATTCAGGGTGAGAATGGATTTGCATTTTTTATGGAGAGCAAAGACACGGAGTATCGGAGTATCGGTATATAGTCTTTAAAACCTATGTGAGACATTACATTAGGTTTTCATTGTTCGCCATCAATATCGATCCCTCATGAAAATAATTCATTCCAGGATGTCATTACATATTACCTGTAAGAATTGAAGGCTCGCATAGGAACCAGACCAAGGATCGATACATGATTGATCAATTGAGCACGAGTATATCCATACCATACTGAACATGTTGAGTAAAATTAATTGGAAATGAGGTGACTATTTTCATAGGGTTATGCTCGGACAACCGTTATTTATCTTGGGTCAATAGTCGATTGTCTTGTGCTTGAGACGCTCACTGTAAGTTTGTCTTCTAGGAAATCATCAACATCGTTTTCGTTCAATACTTGGAGGCGGGCCAGTGGTTCCTGTCCATGTACAATGATGACGATAATTTCCGAGATGTGTCTTTTATAACCGCAGTTGCCGGTAAGAAAGGTTAATTTTCATATAGATTAACCATTACTTTCTAGACATGTATCGTTTTGATGGGGGTCTTGGTAGTAATGTAAGCTATCGTATAGTATAGCTATATCGTTTCAAGAAAAGATAATCGTGGGCCGTATCGGCGCAAACAAATGGCATACTCAACATCGATTGAAAATACAATGTGTGCAAGCTAGCTATGGAGTTGACTCGCACCCTTTGCACGGCACTAAAATTTAAGTAGACCCTCGAGGGTGTTGCTCTGTGTCTGGCCTGCCTGCTCCAATAACCGACGTTAGAAACGCGAGCAGTCATAGGCCCAAATATATCTCTTATCGTTTGTCTTGGTTGACTACACGGCCTATTCCTCCAGAGAGTGTTCATATTACTCGCCAGTTTCCCAGATGCTATAAAATGAAGCTGTATGCTACATGAAATGCAATATGGTTGCGTCAATCTGCCACGGATTCGCCTACATTCACCCTACCTTTAAATTAGCCTCTGTTTGATTTGGTGTATTGAAATACTCTTTGTCTTGTATTGGGCAGATGATTTGAGCGTTGGGTGTCCTTATGATTGCCACGACCACGGAACTTGCGTCAGAGGAGTTTGTGTTTGCTTTGCTGGCTACATGGGTCATGATTGCTCTAAGAGTAAGTATTGTTTTTTTATTTCTAGGAACTAAATATTTTCGAAGAATATATTATTTTGCTAGATACGTACATGGAATAGGATATTTGTTTGGAATTGCACTGGTGCTTTAGTCTATAGCTTTTTAATCATAATATTTGCAATATTGAAGAATATCCTATTTGACTGAATAGGAATAGCTGATGGGGTGTACCAAGTAAAGCAAAACTAATTTTCCAAATGGGCAATATTAAATTAACAGTATTTGGTTTGTTATATATGCTAGGCGTGTGTCCGGTTTTGTGCAGCGGAAATGGCGAATACGTGAATGGTCAGTGTCAGTGTAAGCCCGGATGGAAAGGCAAAGAGTGCAACTTGCGTTACGACGAATGTGAAGTTCCTGGATGCAATGGGCATGGCCATTGCATCGAGGGAAAATGCCGCTGCGCCAAAGGCTATAAAGGGGAATTTTGCGAACAAGGTATATATAGTTTGCGCCGCCGAGTCAATTAAAAGTTACACGACAATTGCCTATACAGTGCACATTTCTAATGGACAAATGCACTTTGGTATTCCGCAGTTGATTGCTTGACCCCGGATTGCTCGGGCCATGGAGTTTGTGTAGATGGAGGTTCTTGCATATGTCATCGTGGTTGGAAAGGTGAAGCCTGTAATGATGTGGATAGTGAAGTACGCAAATGTCTCCCAGATTGTTCTGGACATGGTAAATTTGATTTGGAAAAAATCAAATGTATTTGTGAGTCCCGGTGGACTGGGCCAGATTGTTCAAAAGGTACATTTCTGTGTTTTAATCCGTTTCTTTTATATAAAATACAGATTTTATGAATTTAATTCTGTAAATCTGCAGAAGTTTGCGACATTGAATGTGGTCTTTATGGCAAGTGTGAATCTGGCAAATGTTATTGCGAAGAAGGATGGTCTGGTACAAAATGCGATGTGAAAATGTGCGACCCCAGATGTCTGGAACATGGCCAATGTAGAAATGGCAGCTGCATATGCGTGCAAGGATGGAACGGAAGGCATTGCACTCTAGGTAATGTTTTAGAATTAAGTTACAAAAGCTAAGATAATTGATTTGAAGAGGTGGACAGTAAAATGGTAATTGTTTGAAAGATAAGCTATGTTTACAGTAAATAAATTGGTAGCTTAAATTGGGATGAATAATAGCATATATCCCATGTTATTCTTTTTTCAACATACTTTTTTGCTGTCCTTTAGCAAAATTTGATTAATGCAAATGCATACAGCACTATAAATAAATATTAGTTAAGGACGGCAATGTTTGCATGCATTTCATACATGTGTTTATCATTTCGGAGTGTTAGGTATAAAATAAAAAAATAATTGCTCAAAATTCAGATGTCATTGAATGCATGTGCTGTGCAACAAATGTCATTTTTGCACACAGCAGAAATTACATGTTAGCAACATAGCAAATAAAAAGGAAAAATTAATATCGACAATAGCACCGCGAAACGAAGATTTGGTGCCTTGCATAGTAATTTACGTTGACATATTATTCGTTGAAAGTACAATTGCATTTGTACGCACCTGTTTCGCATCAATGCAAACATTAGTTGACTGCAGTAGTAGTTGCAAATTGTGCGTGAAAAACTTCATGCCGTGCAAGCCGTGTAGCATATACTGCAATTCACTGCAATTGAATATAAAATTCAATCCACACCAAATCTACACAAACAAATGACTGGCATTACTATGGGTTCGCCACGAATTCAGTGAACACTGTAATCATGAATATAATGGCTGCATTTCGTTTCTTAATTTTGCAGAAGGTTGTCCCCATAATTGCCGAGGTCATGGAGATTGCTTCCAGAGTAAAAACGGCGAATGGGCGTGTCAGTGTTCTTCGGATTGGGATGGTCCTGATTGTGGAATCCCGTTGGAAAGAAATTGTGGCGATGGTCGAGACAATGACAATGGTACATGTGCATAATGTTATTTAAATTCAGTAATATAAAATAAAATAATCTTTGAAGTTTTTATTCCCATCCTCGTTAAATTTGTCTGTGATTATATTATTTTTTTTTCAGACGGATTGGTTGATTGTGAGGATAGCGAGTGTTGTCAATCCAAATCTTGTGCTGAAAACTTGATGTGCGTCTCAACTGCTGACCCATTAGACATTCTCCTTAAAAAACAACCACCTGCAGTGACAGCATCTTTCTTCCAGAGGATGAGATTCTTGATCGAGGAAGATAGCGTTCAAAACTATGTTAGAAAGAACGCCTTCAATGAAAGGCATGTGTTTATTGTCTATATTATAATGCAAATTACTAACATCGTAGGCACTTATTACTAATTTGACAAAGAAGAACAAGGAGCTACACTGTTTGTGACGTCCATTGTGATCTTTCACTGTGTGAGAGTTGTATAAACGTGCAATCGCTGCTCAAAGCTCAGTGTCTCAGAATGAGTTTTGATGGCAATGCAATATCAAGCCGCATGGCCTTAAATTATTAACTTGTGTATTGACATGTCTGTTAAGCCATGGTGAACGTCTTTCATTTGTTGGTAAATGACATGTCCAGCATAGTGATGGTCTAATCAAGTATTTTCTTTTACTCTCCATATATGATCGCTGCTCAGTGTCTTTTGGAACTTCTTCAATACAAGGTAAGAATACATACATTCACACAGACACTGAACACACATTTTATATCATTTTATAAAGATTCTTCAGTTGATGGTGACATTTGCTCATATTGCATGGATTTTAAGCAGATTATGAATAATTCATGCTTCATAATTTGTGTTTCTTTTGTAATTAACCAGCGGGAGCCGCTCCTTATGTTCTGTTGCAATTGCTTTTGAGTCCAGCGTGTTTGTACTTTTGTTATGACTGTCAAAGTTGTGTGATGTTGAACGATTGTTTCAAGTTCCGAATTCGCTTTTGTCGCTCCCCGTATACAGTCGTGCTTCTGTGATTCGTGGACGGGTGGTCAGCTCTTCTGGCAGTGGGCTTTTGGGCATTCGAGTAAGTACCACCAATTCGCAAGAAGGATTTACAGTAACAAGGCAGACTGGCTGGTGAGATCCATTAAATTAGAGATTGCTTAATATTTCATGTACATAACATTTATGTTCACTTGTTAGGTTTGATCTGATGGTAAACGGTGGTGGAGCTGTTACACTGCAGTTTCAACGTGATCCTTTCAAACCCAATAAAAAATCTGTGATGGTGCCATGGAACGAAGTCGTAGTCATTGACAATGTTATCATGTCTCTGATTGAAGAAGAAGATGTAGGCAACTTTGCAGATCCATGTGTCAGTCATGATTATGACAACATCAAGCCTGTTGTACTTGCAACATGGAAACATGAATTTCAAGGCGGATGTCCTCAAAAGAGTACAATATTGGCTGAATCACAGGTTAAATTTGCAATATTATTTTTTTTTATTCTGCTTATCTGTCAGTAGTGATTTTTGCATGTTGGCTTGCAATCTTTTTATTAAATATGTGCACACTTGTCTTGACTTGTGAGTTCTAATTGTGATAGAACACGCTACCTATTTTGTATTTCTTTTGTAATGTAGGTCGCTACATCTTTTACATTTTGTCATATCATTATTTAAAGATTTTTTTTTTACAAATGTGTAGGTTGTTCAAGAAAGTATTCAAATCCCAGGAAGTGAAGTTCATCTGGTGTATCACAGCAGCAGGGCAGGAGGCTACATGTCCACCATCCAACTTCAGTTGACTCCAGAAAGGATACCGAACACGCTACGACTGATACATTTGCGTATCTCTATTGAAGGAATTTTCTTTGAGAAAGTTTTTGAAGCTGATCCTGGTTTGAGATTCACTTATGCTTGGAACAGACGCAACGTTTATCGACAGAGGGTTTATGGTGTTACTACTGCATCTGGTAAGATACTTCACAAAATTTCCATTAAATTTATTTGTATTCTGACGGGGGGAAATTAAAATGTTCACGCAGTTTCCGTTGGGTACGAGTACACAACGTGTAAACGGATTGTATGGGACGTTCAAACTACTAAGTTGAGTGGTCATGACATGAGCATCACTGACATTGGAGGATGGAATCTCGACATTCATCACACCTACAACTTTCATGAAGGTAAATGATTTTCTTTATCCAAGTTACACAGGATTCAATATTAGGATGCCTTGGTTATGGAAGCAATATGAAAACCGATATCATACGTACACGATTGTGTACACTTTGAAACATTTTAAAATTCCCTTTTTGAGATTTAGAAACACAATATTAATTCGCATAACTCATCGGAATTTTGAAGCAATGGACATAACTTATCCAGGTTACAATGAATTTTAATAATATTTATCAAATTGGAAACTGATTTTGCTGAGAAACGATTTGTTTATCATCTAGGCAAGCCTAACTGTCAGCACTATAAAAATAATGGTTAAAGGAGCGATAATTGATTAGTGAAGTGTTTCTTTGTACAATTCATTTAAACTGTGGAACAAGTAAAAAATGTCCGCAAGTCCATGCTACTTTGGTTGTGAAACAGTAAAATTGAATTACACTTTGTTGCGCACTTGCCAATTGATTTGGATATATCTACCTTAAGGGATATTACAAAAAGGAGATGGAACCAACATCTACTTGCGCTACAAACCTAAAGTGCTTCTGACTACAATGGGCACGGGTATTCAAAGGCCCCTGGATTGTGGAGTCAGTTGCAATGGGTTGGCTTCCGAGCAGAGATTACTTGCTCCAGTTTCCATAGCAGCATCCCCAGATGGGAGTCTTTATGTTGGGGATTTCAACTTAATTCGCCGTATTATGCCCGACAGAAATGTTCAAACTGTCTTGAAACTAAAGTTTGTGTTCAATATTTCATTGCAGTTTAATTTTCAAATTGGAAATGCTGTTATAGACATTAAACTATATTTCAGTCCTGCATTGGTTTCGTATCGATACCATTTAACTGTGAGCCCTGTGGATGGCTCTGTATATATCTGCGATCCAGAAAGCCATCAAATAATCCGAGTGAAATCTGTGGAGGACATTGTTGATGTTGAAAATAATTCAGAAGTGGTGATTGGCAGTGGAGTACGATGTTTACCTGGTGATAAAAGCAATTGTGGTGATGGTGGTCCAGCTAAAGATGCTCGTCTTGTTTACCCTAAAGGTAATGTACTTATTAAAAAGAATTATAGGAAACATTTTGTAATTCACTCTTACAACATTATTGTTGTATTATTTCAGGAATTGTCTTCTCTGCCGACAGTGCCATCTACTTTGCTGATGGCACAAACATTAGAATGGTTGACAAAAAGGGTGTCATCCGTACCCTTATTGGAGATCATAGGCATAAAGGGCATTGGAAGCCAATACCATGTCATGGCACCCTCAATCTGGATGAGGTATGTAATAGCGATAATTATAATAGTACCTACTGTATTTCGATTTCTGCCTAATGAGCTTTTTCAAATCAAAAAGCAGCTTGTCATAGTGTTTCATTAAGTTTGTACCTAACTA
>WWPM01021702.1:0-13253 GCA_023279145.1 Glomeris maerens
TTAAGCAGAACCATTTACAATAATATGACATAGTGGACAAACGTTTATTGCAAATACGTACATATATTCAATATTTAATTTCGGCAAAATTCAATAGCAGATTTCATGTGTCATATACAAAATAAATGAACCATTGTACCATGTATTCTGTATTTTAGAACACAACTAAATTAGTAGATAATTGGAAATAATTTTAGAATTAAGAATGCATGGGTTCATATTTGTAAGCTACATATGGGCTCGGTCTTGGGATTCAAGTATAATTACATTTCGAATTCTAGTTATTTTGAATAAAATTCCGGATATTTTTTTGGAAATTGCAGTTAGCAATTCATGTAGGAACTACTTTTATGAAGCCTGTTATGTGCTAGATTTAACTATCTTGTGTGATTGCATTTGATGTGCTGCCAAGAATTGCAATTTATTAAAGTGAAATTTGTCTGAATATGTACTTTATTGCGACTTTTGTCTTGAGGCCTTCCGAATGTGGTATGTGTTTACCATATTCTGAGTCAAAACACGCGCCATTTTACAATTTAATGAATAAACCAAATTAATATATTAATTTATACGGTAACAGAGAAAAAACATTTAATATTGGTGATGCATCCAAGTTATGTTTTAAAAAATGTAAATATGACTTTTTACAATTGATGTGCATTTGGCACAGATTTGGACTGAAATGACTGTATTTTTTGGTTATCAATGCTTACAAAGTGTTCAGGAAGTTGTTACTTATAAAAACAATTTGAGGCATATAACATGTGAAAGCTGGAAACTGTGTTCAACTCTGTATAATCTCTATGATTGGAATCTTGCAGGGTACAGGCTCCATTCACTGTGATCTGTGGGTGATTGGACAGGGATTATGATATGAGAGAGGAAAAATGTCCTTTGTTGTCCGGAATTTTTCTCCTAGACATCATCACTATATTTCTTATCAAATAAGAAAAATGATCATAATTGTTGAGTGCTATACAGGGAAAGGACACCCCTGGGGCTTGTAAACATCCTCCTCTGTTAATCGCTTCCTCTCAAGCCACAGCTCCACATGCAGTGAAGTGTGGATATATCACTGTGTCTCGGTTTAAAAAAAAAATGTACGATAATCCAGTTTCTGGTGAAATCGATATCAGAATTGATGATTTCTGTAGTTATCGATAGCAGGACGTCCATTACCACAAATTTATATACCGGTATGTATTGTATTAGATTTAAATTAATGTGAATCAATTTCTGAATGAATATGGTTTTCTTTATGTGAATTTCTGTTCCCCTAACAAAATTGATTGTCACACAATGCAATTTTGTAAAAAAATTATTATAACGTGGTAATTAATTTATGGACAGTTCCATGTACAAAAGTTGTTTGTCGAAGCATAATACTATATTATACAGGGTGAGGAAAAAATCATTTGCTCCCCCAAAAACTTTTACATTATCGCATATATTACAGATCTGAATGTGCGGTGACAGTAAGTCAGGGGTGCTCTACCCAGTGGTACCGAAATATTTGATCTTTGCAAATACCTTCAAGGTTATTCAAAACCTAACTTTTTAAAAACAATAGCTGGAGCAAAAAGTTCAAATTAGTACAATACAACAACTTTTAAGTGAAACGGAGCAGAGGAGAAGCGGCAATAAATTTATTAGTTTTGGCAATGTCACACGCATGAGACTTGTGTCGCAGGAAAAATGACCGATGGAAACAACCATGTATTTACGAATGGGTTCTTGCCCATCTTCCCTGAAATACACGTCTCGTGTGAAATTGCAAAAACTAATAAATTTATAGCTGCTCCTCCTCTGCTCCGTTTCACTTAAAAGTTGCTGGATTGTACAAATTTGAATGTCCTCTTCAACGTACTAATTTGAACTTTTGCTCCAGCTATTGTATTTAAAAAGTTAGGTTTTGAATAACCTTGAAGGAATTTGCGAAGGTCAAATATTTCGGCACCACTGGGTAGAGCACCGCTGACTTTCTGTCACCGCATATTCAGATCTTTAATATTTGCGATAATGTAAAAGTTTTTTTTTTTGGGGGGGGCGGGGGCAAAGGACTTTGGCCCAACCCTGTATAATTCATATATACTGGGTGAGACAAAAGTCTGGTTCTCAGTGGAATATCTAGAAAATGGTGGCAGTTATTGTTCTGAATGCTTTGCCGTTGTATAGTACTGTAATTAGTAAAGGGGCAATCCAAAAACCATATTGCATGCAACCTATGACACCGTCTTCAAGGTCATTCGATTTTTTATACCGTTTTAGTTAGCACACTGGTACCAATTTGAAAGTTGGAGAGCATTCTCAAATTAGTCTAGCTGAGCAAAGTTTATTTCCCATCGCATAATGGTCGATTTTATGCTGAAGTAGGAAAGCCCATTTGCATCCTGGCAGCAGCTTCTCTGCCTAACGGTCTGCTAACTTACAGTATTTCGCTTTATATTGCTTTGATAAAATATGCAGAGAATCTGCGTAAGCAGTATTTGCTAATGAGTACATGTCCACTTTTTCCTGAAACATTTCTAATTAAGCTTGTTCCTGATTATTATAATTAAGATATGCCATATTTGTGTATTCTGAAATATGTAGATTCTCCGTGAAATCCTTTAGGTACTGTACAATCATTTGTTATCTTTATACATTTCTAAGCCTTGCCAATTGAAACGTCATGAAACCCATTTTGGTGCAATGCTGGAATCATTGGCCCATTTAGATAAAATTTTAAAAACATTGAATTCTAATTTAATTCGAATACCTTAGCAGTAAATGCCGTGCCTGACATTCAAGTCAGCTGAGTGTCAGAGAAGCTGCAACCAGTACGTTTTCACACTTCAGCATAAATTCGTTATGAATCCGCCCATTACCCTATGGGACATATATTTTCTCAATTAGGTAGATTAATTTGACAATGCTCTACTACTTTCAAATTGGGATTAGAGTTCTAACTCAAACGGTTTTAAAGAAATGTTAAATGACAGAAGACAACATCCTAGGTCACCTGCAATATGATTTTTAATGGAGGAAATCTGATTTTCACATTTCAACTGCAACCCACGTTAAAAAGTATTGGACCACTGTTGGAAAACTATGTTTTCCTAATGTTAATTAGTGGTGAATGAAGATGCATATTTGTTAGGATTTTTATTTATTCACCACTGGTTTTAGAATGGTTCAGGGAATAAAAACTGAAAAAAAGATCCAAATGAGTAGCATTAGGTATTATTACACAAATTTTACAATAACTTCAAACCTTGGCCATAAGTATTAGACCATGGACTGTGCAATGAAACGTGGGTGAAATGCAATAGTCACAGTTATTATTTCTCAACATGGTTTGCATACGTTGTGACTATAAGTACTTGAAAATAACAAATGTTCACTACTAAGGTGATTTGTATCCAAGAAAAATGGCCCGAAAAAACACCTCCCTATCACTATAAAACAACACATAATTGAACTGTTTCAGAAAACTTATTCACAAAGAAATATTGCTAAGCAGTTACTCATCAGTAAGAGTGCGGTGCAATACACAATTGCCAAGTTTCGACAGACTGGACAACTTCAACCAGATAAGCGAGCTGATTGTCAACTTTTCGAGATGATCGTGCCGTTAGGCTATTATGCAAGAATATGCGATCGATACAGTAGTGCAAATGATTTGGTAAGAAAATGGCAGAAACGTGGAATCCAGCCTCCAGTCGAATAGATGCGCTAGACGCTTGAATTCAATGGGCTATGTTATGCAAGGCTAAGAAGTCATTCATTACTTCTTGACATGCAAAGTTACGGTTGCAATGGGTTAAAGTGCACATAGATGTGGACCCAAGACCAATGGGACGCGATTATATTCTCTGATGAAAGCCGCATTGCTTTGACTATGGCGGTAACTTTGAAACTAAAGTTTGGAGTTTGGAGACCAACGCAATAAATGTTCAACCATGACTGCCTTCAATCTATTGTGAAATTTCCTTCAGGAATCATGATTTGGGGATGCATGTCAACACTTAGCATTAGTAAAATGTGCATTTACAACTGAAGTACAGTTAATGGTGAAGTTTGAGGAAACATAGGACAACTTTTTACAAACTAGTGCTGATAACATGTTTTCTAGCAAACCATTCACTTTTCAACTGGATAATCTGTCATTTCATTAATGTAAACAACAATGGCAGCTGGGTAAAAATTGATCTCAACCCAATTGAGAATCTGTGGTTCCTTCTTAAGAAAAAATATTTTATTCCGGCCAGAAAATAAAGATCAGTTGAAGGCAGCGTTGTTAAATTTTGGAATGGGATTACTCCAAAAGAATGCAGACATCTTGTCCACCAAATGCCAAAACGTGTTGAAGTTATAATAGCAGCCAAGCTTGGACCAACTCGTTTGTAGATTCACAGGTCTACAGTATTACTTTTTTCCTGTATTTTCATTTTAACTGGTCCAATAATTATGGCCAGGAATGAACTTGTTTGGATCTTGGTAAGTCGGTCTAGCTTTCTTGATGTAGGTCCTATTTAATTTCTGTTTTCATAGTTATGCTCACAAAAAGCCCCATACTTCTCCAATTATAACTGTGTATCTGTTTATCTTTAATATTAAAGAATTTGAAACGTACATTAATGGATTGCCTCCAAGCTCATATGATGTTTAATGTATTTCACTCGTTCATGTGAATTTATAAAGCTGAAACGGCTTTTTGAGTCGCCATGTGTATCAAAATAACTTTCAATGTCGTTTTAAACTATTATGTTTTCGACAGATATACTGCAATATCTTAAATTTACGAATTAAATTATGATGCAGAGCATGAACATCTTATTTGGCCAACAACAAATGTTTGCAGGGGTTGTTCATAAATTACGGAACTCAGGTAGCTGAGAATGTGGACTTTTTTTGAGATGTCGTTTCCGTTGTCCCAAGTGGATTTTTGAGCATTACATAATTTATGAATTATCCTCAGTGTTTTGTGGCATAACAATGTGTGATATGACGCCTTTTCATTGAGCGATGATGATTCAGGTGTCAGTAACTGTGCATTAGGGTTTTATTACCTTTATTACCACTTGCGTCATTTATAATGACAGTAAACAGACTTTTGCACCACCATGGCTACGACCGGATAAATTGCAAATGCACAATATGTTAGCAAGTGCAAGAGGAAACGGGGAGGACTCTGTAATAATACCAAAAATGCAAATTTGGTGTTCATTGCCTGTAGGCATACAAACGGGGGCCGTGTTTCTATACAATGCTTTGAAGTCGTCTTGTATTGTGGTTTGCTTGTTCACTAAATATTATGTCTGATAACAAACACTCTATATTTTGTGCATAAAATATAATGATTAAATAGATTCAAATGGCAGCCCTAAATTTGAAAGTCTGGTTACACAGCAAACTAATATGTAATATTTGGGCAATATTTTACAGGATTAAAATACATTTTATAGAAATTAAATGTGCGAAATTTGACTATCAAAATATTTAGAACAATTCAATTTAAATATGTTTAGCTGTGAATCACCACATTACGCATTTATGATTATTACTTCAATCTCTGAATACCACAAAGGCTATTATAGTTTTGATTAATATTACGTCCAGATGACACCACACCTTCGTCCATGTCGCTATAGGACAATGCGAATTTGTCCGAATTTTGCGTCCCCTTTTCCCATTTTTGCACATCGTTTATGTATGGACCCTAACTGAAATTTCTCTCAGTACCTAGTATATAGGAAATGAGGAGTGCAATAAGCTGTTCTCCGCATCGCATCTGTATAAATGTGGTATAAATTATCATGTCCGCCATTTTCTGTATCAGGGTGATGCTGTGGTATATGCCTCTTCTTTCATGGAAATGGCAAAAGGCCCCTAGGCCCTAAGGGAGGGATGGGATGGGATGGGAAGGGGATAGGAAGGGGATCATTTTCACATATCTACCCATAAATCATCAGAATTAATAATAATCCGACCTGTCATTTGGGTTTTTGCATGCCTTGAAGTTGTGCATGTTTGCAAAGTATTATCGTATATACCGGTACTTGGGTCGTTTCAATTTTCCATTCAGTGTGATTACATGACAGTATATTTTCTAAAAAGTTTTGGTGCGTGACCAATGCTGTTAATTATTCTGTTGCGAGATTACATAGGAGGTGATAAAATCGGAGGGGAACGAGAGTTTTCCTCTAGTTTCAGTTATTTCCCTTGTGATAGCTTAATGAAAATGAAGAATTCGCATCGCATCCCATTCAATATTTCATATATGGAGTACAGAAAGCGAACGTTTTATGGTAACATAAACCGTTGGACCAAAATGTGTCCAGACTATGGGCCTATAAAGTATCCTATGATAGCATTAAATGAGTTTATATTCCTGTACCATTTTACTACCTTAATAATACGTGCAAGTCATTTGTAACTATAGAATATGATTATTTTCCGTGAAACAAAGCAGTATAACCTGAGTTTATTGGTTAAAAATGACATGGTTTTGTGAGAACCCCTGAAACTTTCATCAAACATAACGTGTAAATCAAATAATCGAACTGTCCCTTTCTTTTTTCCAGAAGCTTCAAGGAATGTTAGAAAACTGTCTCAGTTCACCTTTAACACAGATGTTAGCACTTGAGCTAGATTTTAAATTTGAAATTTCACTCAATATGATACCTTGCCATTTAAAGACAAAATATGATTATCCGTCATTTGGAAATGATATCCTTTAACGTTGCTATACCCCATATGCATTTAACAAATTATATGAGCGTATAAATGAATGTGCCCTTACCAAAATTTACCTCAGTTATTTGTTTCATAAATGGGGGGGTTTGAAATAAACTGCAGTTATTCAGCGAAACTGGCAGTTTTCGCGCAGAAAACAGTGGTGGCCCTTACAAAAATATACATCAGTTTCCTACGTGAAAACTTTAGCTTTTATTCAAAAAATGTCCGTTTTCGATGAATAACTGCACTTTATTTCAAACCCCCCATTTTATGGAACAAATAACTGAGGTAAGTTTTTATGAGGGTGATAAGCTACTAATTATGGATTTCGGCAATTGCCCACATATATCATAACATGTGCTGCCACGTGATCTGTAACCCTCTCGAAAACCTACTATAGTATATGTAGGCTACTTCATTCGCAGACACTCTGTCTGGCGGAAAAAATCAATATGCTGGCAGCATTCCCGTGAAGTGAGCAATTCAATGATTCACACAAAAGACGAAGCATATAAAAACGTACGTTAACACCGTAAAATCGTGCAATCAGATTGTGCTAATGGATTGCAAATTATAAAACACGCAGTTGTTATCCAGAAGACATTATTTTGTTTGGATTATGCTTATAGTTTTTTGTTACAAAATTAATAACATCTTTAGTAGAGTTAAATCGATACATATAGGTAATGTATATTCTTGGTATGTGAAGAGACAAAGTGGCTATAATTGCGCTCAAGTACAACTAAGTTAGAGTGCACCCATTCATGTTCATCATATCTGTTCTTTTTATAAGGAGATATAGCATACGGTATATAATAAATAATAACTGATTGAAATATTGTTGTTTATGTGGATTATTGCTGCAGCATCATGCAGCGAGTTGATCATGATCCAATTAGGTCGTACTTCCCCTTGAATTTATGAAGTGATTTCGCCTGATTTCGCCTCTAATTTCATGAATTCATATAGTTGACAGCAAAAAATATACAAGAGTTTTTAAAAGATAAAACATTTTGGTAACACAGTAACGCATAACCTTCACGAATATTTAATGCCAATGAAGGAGCAAAGAAACCTGAACTGAGTTTTTCTAAATTATAGTTATTGTTTTAGTGCTTCACTGCGTGTCTGTTGTTTGATTTCTTCGAAGTGATTAAATAAGGGGATGAGTTATATTTTAACGACATTGATAAGTTACCTCAAGGATAGATTCGGCGTTATTTATTGGTGCCCTTCCCCAATTTTTCCAGTCTGCGTGCTTTTGCGGAATGAGTGAAACAAAATAATTCATTAGTCTGCCTTATGTCTTTTTAAACACCGACTTTTGCCTCGCCCTGTAAGCTACTAGTAATTTTGGAACAAACGCGCCAATATTCGCGAAAAAATGTTATGCACAGTTGACAGCTTGCTAATTATAACTTTTTGTGCCCTTAAGTTTTATTTCTTGGATGGCGCTGCAATTAATTCAGTACAAAAAGTGCCTTTGTGAAAAACGGCGAACGACGCCATGCACAAATTTACATTTTCGTACCCTTAATTAGAGGGGAATGAGCTTTGTAATTTGGCAATTACGAATTGGTATCACACAGAGGGGTGAGGGTTATAAAACGAATAGACCTGCATTGTACAATGCAAATAGCTTCATAACGTTTCTGGATGTTTTAAATTCTGAAAGTTAATGCAGCTAAGTTAGAATGTGTAAACTGTTTGTGAGATTCTATTGTTTATATCCTTTGATGTATAAGCTACTGTCAATCTCATCTCAAGACAGTTACTTCCTATTGGTTGTCGACCTTTTGTAATGTTTATATCATTAAATGGCCTCCTTGGTTTTAGCAATGTTTTATTTAAAAGTCAAGTAAGTGAACTAATACAATGAAATTTGTTAGTAAAAACATAAAGATTTGCTATAATTACTATGATATGCAAACATCTTGTAAAGCGCTATTGCTAATCAAGTTTTTGAAATGTAGGATTGTCTGAATTCCATGGAATAAGAATTAGGTTATCTACCAGGATATACAAGATGTTTCAAAACTCTTTGTACAACCTTTCACGGTATGTAATATGGATGAACGCAAGACAAAAATTTCATATGAACCCATATCCGCAAATGCTCGGTTTTGTCTGTAACCCCCGAAATGTGACATCCGTAATGTATGCTCCCAAATGTGAATGAATGTCTTGCGAAGCCCACGTGTGGCCCTAGGAATGAGCAGAGGAATTTATCACAATGCATTTGTACAGTTTGGACACCAATAAGTCAACATTTATTCACAAGAGGTGTTCAAAATTGCAGCCCCCAACAAAATGACATGCGCGACAACGCAGAATCATTGATTGTCGGATGCAATGAAAAATCTGTGGTGTGTTTCGAACTGTATTAGCAGCTCCAGAAACTCGAGCTATGAGGCCCAAATCCGAATATACGGGCGTTTCGTAAACAATGCCTTTCATGTGCCCCCGCAAGAATAAATCTAGGGAGGTGTTGTCGCGCATGTCATTTTGTTGGGGGCTGCAATTTCGAACACCTCTTGTGAATAAATGTTGTCTTATTGGTGTCCAAACTGTACAAATGCATTGTCATAACTTCCTCCGCTCATTCCTATGGTCACACGTCGGCTTCGGGGGACACGCATTCACATTAGGGAGCATACATTACGGATGCCACGTTTCGGGGGATACAGACAAAACCGAGCATTTGCGGACATGGGTTCATATGAAATTTTTGTCTTGCTTTCATCCAGATTACACACCCTGAAAGATTGTACAAAGAGTTTTGAAACACCCTATATAAGATAAACTGCAAATGCACCTACAACATCATTTTGTCAGTAGGAATAGGCACCCCAAATATACTCATCATGTCACTGAGGACAGATCAGTAACCAAGAGGATAGCAGTGACATCACTGCATCCCGGCACCAAGTGCCACTCATGACCAGGTGCCATTGACAGCCTCTGGTCAAAAGCAGCTCCAGTTTGCCCAGCAACATATACATATTTGGCATGAAGTAATTGGCAGGTGCAGAATACACAACATGCAGCAGCTTGCTAGATCCTGTGAAATCAAAGGCATCTCACTGAGCAAATTAGATTTTGTCATTTTGGTTCTGCTTTAGTACTTCAATCGGACAATGTAATTTTCTTTTCACGCTGCCATGGAGGAAGGGGGAAGTGTGGTCTTGCATAAGTAACTATAGGATTTTGTAAACTGTCTCCAGTGGCAGGGTGCATGGGTCCCCGGAGTGTGTTTAATGGTGCATTGGTGTTTTGATGTGCAATGGAGCTCTTCTTTGCATTCACCACTCTCCAATTATGCATATCTGAGTTGGTGACCTAAAATTTTTATCATGATGACGTTTATTTAAATGAGTCATAATTCTGCATGCGCAAGTTAGGATTATAGCTTATTATGCTTATCGCAATATAGCCATGGATATAAAGAAAGATAATTCATGAAATTTCTGTGATTCGGAAATGTTTCAATCATTGCTTCATCTTTGACATTTTATTAGAACATTATTTCCTCTGCTGTGAAAATGTAATTTCAACTAGAACAAATGAATATCGAAATCTATAAAATGAGGTTTTGCAGTGTCCTTTTGCATTTGTTTTGCACGAATCTCTATGACAAATGAGAATTTAAGCCCCTAATTTTTTTATGCCAAAATCATGCAAAGACTATATTGTGTGTATTATATTGGCACCTACTAGTTCAGCTTTAAAATTATTCCTGCCTGATTAGGAACGCATCAATGGAAAGATGTGGGGATCATGAATTATGGATGTCACATTTTATGTAGGTCATACTTAAAAACCTAAGCGTTTGGGGACAAAGGTTTTCATGCAGGGAATATGCCCTGTCATCTTGTCCCTGTAGTTTAGAAACACCCTGTATAAAAATTCCATTCTCTCCATAATGAGTAATAAACCTGCTGTGCAATTATCCTGCGTTATATTTTTAAAAGATATTTTTAATGAATTACATTCACTTTTATTCTTTTGCAATATTGGGAATACCTATCTATACTGTGTATCTTATTACTCTACAGAAATAACCAGGATATAGCCCTTTAGTAATGGTTAAAGATACGCCAAATTCCCGATCGTGCAAGAGGCATTAATTTATTGTATTTTTTTCACCCATGTTTGGCTGTTTGCTAAATGTGCAATGAGAAGATCATGAGGTTTACTGGTCACGCATGGATTGGCAGTGCACACTATATACTGTAGCTACATTGGCTACTTATATGAGTTGTAGAAACTTATTTATTTCTATATCGGTGCAAAAAGATTACAGGAAATGTATTATGTAGGCTGCATGCTGTACAAAAATGCGTGGAGGAAATGACCAGTGAATTAGAAGCAATCCATCAGAATTACATGTTGCTTGCGGTGGGTGATGATGAAAGAGGGGTTAATGTAGGGGTTATATTATTCATCAACTTCCACATAGTATCATTTCAACTCTTTGTCTGCATTTGAAGCAAACTGTCTTGCCTATTTGCCACCTTGTTTTCTTATTTTTTCCCATATAGACTTGTACTACTAGAGTCAAAAATAAACCGGACTTTTGCAATTGCTGCCTTCCTATTATTTAAACAATTATGTCACTGTCTATACATGTTCCTAGACATATGACCTTCAAAGTAATCAGTTTCATTGTTAGTGTTATTAAAGCTACGGACAAAGTTCCGTTTATTTTGACTCTAGTTGATTCCGGAAATCAAGCTACGTAGACTCTACGTTTGCATGTCCCAGCATGCAGCGCACTCACACACATGTTCAAAATACGTCACAGGACACTACATCATATGTCTAGGAACATGTATAGACAGTGACATAATTGTTTGAATAATAGGAAGGCAGCAATTGCAAAAGTCCGGTTTATTTTTGACTCTAGTGGTATGATGAAATGGGGTATACTTCCAGTAGACACTTGGTACGTGTATACCCAGGTGTACAATATAGAAATTAGCAGTTAACGGTTTTAAACTTCAAATTCCGTAATTGGCATTTGTTTCTAAAATATGAATTGACAACTCAATTTAATTATTGCAATATTGAGTATTTCAGTGCTAATCAATTGCATTATGCATTTCAGCATTTTAAAATTATAATGAAATGTTAACTACAAAGAAAGAGTATTAAACACTTCACTCATTAGGGTTTAGGCCAACTAGATTCTAGTTGACGATATTGGTAGACAGATATAGGAAATTTCATGCATGCAGTTGAAGGTTTGATGGTAATGCTATGTAGGATGTTCACCTAGTTAATTGTTAGTTACTTGGTTTTTCGTTCTTGTAGTGTCGAAAACGGCCCTGATGATGGCTTTATTTAGACATCGAAACTAGTTGACATGTAATAAAGACAATTGTTTGTCTATAAATTCCTTATGAGTGAAGGATTTACTATTCTTTCTTTGATGCTTGCACTCGTGTAATTTCCTATTCAATTATGGAAATGTTAACATATATTTTAGGTAGTAAAAGTAACCTCAAAACACATTGAAAGATGTTATCGTAAATTTACTTCTGTATACTTTTAAACTAATGTATTTTTTCGTGCAGTATAAGTAGTGTATTTTCTGCATTATATATGTAAATATAGATTATGTAGATATAGCTAGCTAGTGATGCATGGTAATATTGCAGATAAGAACAGAATTAGCATAATAATGCTGTTGCTTGGCCAATAATTGGTGGCATTCATCTATGCATGAAAAGCCTTATTTTGATTTGAATTGGGATGACAGGTTTTTTGAATCGGCATTTATTGCGCCGGGTTGTATATCACGAAGGCCCCACGAGATCTATCTCGACACCTCGCTCGATACCTCTTAGGCGCAAAATGGTGGTAGTTAGGGCCATGTAGAGCGTGATGCATGGTGGGAAAATTCGATTCCTTTGCAAGGAAGGTCTAGCTCTCTGCCATCGTGGGTGTTGATGACAAAATTTGGAAATGGATGCAAAGAGGGTACATCCCCGTGAGTAGAATTTCAAGTCTGGATCGATATTCAGTCTCACTCGGTATCCCTACCCACCCTTTTCATTTTTATACGTTCATTTCACTGCGGATTTTCTGTTCGGATAGTTAATGCACTTGGCCAAGGATTATTGTGCTGTTCATGAAAAGCGACGGATAAGCTCCTCTCTATGTACATATATAGGCGCCTATAGCTGTTGGAACTATGTATGACGAATACTTCCCCGGTGGGCAAAAATGAGGTCGTTGCTGGATCATATGTGGTTTGTGAGAATCTGTCAGCACGCCATAATTCATTCCGTGCTCTTTAAGCCTGCTTGTTTTTACTGCATGATACAATATGCTGAGTGACTGGATGCTAGAATTTTTTTTTACCCAGCTATTTTGTTTAAAAGTAATAACCGTTTTACTACGGCGAAGGAATTTTTATGCCAGAGGTTCAGTAGGTCCCTAAGTGCTCACTGAGTTCAAGAAAAAGAAACTCAGCACAGTGTTATAAAGAGCTGACTGTATAGCCTAAGTAATGTTCCTGTAATAAAAGC